>JAVQIZ010064621.1:0-43611 GCA_036023535.2 Galaxias brevipinnis
TTTGTGCTGTCCTAACGCTGGCCCTGGTGTCTCCCAGGTGAGCGAGGTGTATAAGCTGCACAGGGAGTCGTACCACCTGGCCCAGGACTACTTCGACCGCTTCATGGCCACGCAGTGCAACGTCTTTAAGTCCACGCTGCAGCTCATCGGCATCACCTGCCTCTTCGTCGCCGCCAAGATGGAGGTAAGGGGAGGAGGAAAACAGAAAGAGAGCACAGAGAACGGACAGAGGGCACGGAAAAAACGGCACGTACGACCAGCATGCCTCCGAAGCTGAACCTGTTGCTAACTATTCTTATTGTTTTGCCCGTTAGGAAATGTACCCTCCCAAGGTGCACCAGTTTGCGTACGTCACAGATGAGGCTTGTACTGAGGATGAGATTCTGAGCATGGAGCTGATTGTCATGAAGGTAGGACACATGGATGTGCACATACACATTGCTGACCCACAGGGTTAAGGCTACTTTGACATCTATCCCAGAGTGTATTATAGGTTCAGTTTCTGAGTGTGTATGTTTTGAACTACATTATCCAATACCCATTCACAGCAGATATCATTTCATAACAGTTTATAAATAAAATGCTACTTTTACCTCTTTTTCTGGACACTTACTAAGTGAACAATGTGCATTTTGGCACATATTTCTCCCCTGTAGAAGTGGGACGTCAATTTTTGTCCTAACCGCGGGTGTCTGTGTCTGTCTCCGTAGGAGTTGAATTGGGGTCTCAGTCCCCAGACCCCTGTGTCCTGGCTCAACGTCTACATGCAGGTGGCCTACCTGAAGCAGTCTGCCGAGCTTCTCATCCCACAGTATCCCCAGGCCATGTTCGCCCAGATCGCTGAGGTACGTACACACACACACACACACACACACACACACCCACAAATGCTCGCTGCCACTCGCTTACTCATGCGAGCCTAATTCTTTCGCTTGCATACTTTCACATTCTTGTTTCCTGCACACCCTAGACAGACACACACCCACACACGCACATATACATACAACACACTGTGCATTTTTTTTCTTACTGTAGTTGGTGATGTTCTACCATATGTACATGTCCAGTTGCCACATGCTGCCAACATTAATGTTATGTAGAGGAGGACCCCCCCACCCCCACCGTCAGAATCACATGCATGCACAAACACACAAAGTTTGTCTACTCTTTCTGTGAAGAAACAGTGCAGAGAAATGTGCAAACTATTGAACGATTGTTTTGATTAATGGATTTAAGTTGTGCAGGCGAGATACGGGAAAATGCCTGCATACTTAAAATCACCTAGTTAAATCAAAGCACTTAATTGCTAGAGGCAAATTCATGGGTTGCATGCTGTGGTATTTAACGTGAGAGTTTTCTTCTATGGTTTGGTTTTGGGTCGGTGTCTCATCTTCTGTGATCCCTGTGCAGCTTCTGGACGTGTGCATGTTGGACGTCCGCAGTCTGGAGTTCTCGAACGGCGTTCTGGCTGCCTCGGCCTTGTTCCATTTCTCCTCCCTGGAGGTGGTGGAGACCGTATCAGGTAAAGGGACTAGGATGTCTAGGGAGGGCATGGGGCACGTTCCAAACTGAAGTGAGCGATCTGGGTTTAGGTTTTGCAAGTTCACTTGGGTTATTACAATCTCAGCAAGCCTTTGTCTCTAAAACAGTTACAAATATAATTTACAATTGGACACTTACAGTTGCCGTTACAACTGTCCCAGAACTGGAATGTAACCCGTCTCTCTGTCTCTGTCTCTCTGCCTCTTCACGCAGCTCTGAAGCGGGGGGAGGTGGAGGAGTGTGTAAGGTGGATGGTTCCCTTCGCCATGGCGCTCAGAGAAGAGGGCAGAACACCTCTGAAAACCTTTAAAGGAATCGCTGCGGATGACATGCACAACATCCAGACCCACGCACACTACCTGACGCTGCTGGTCAGTGGCCAAACCACTTACCCTTTTCTCCAGCTCTTAAGCCTTTTAATTCAATTTCAGAATACCTCAGGGCAATATAATGTGATTTACCGCTGTCTTGAGAACTACAGAGGGTTGACTACTTGCAAAAATGTTGTCAAAGGTCTGTCAGTTATCTGCTAAATGGACCCTTTTTTTTTTTAAATGATAAACGATAGCGTTCCATTGTATTATTACTACTTTTAATTATGTTTAATCATTTTGGCCTGGCAACAATGTCATGCAGTGTTGCTATCTTGTGTCAACCGCTCCACATGTGTTTCACTAACGTCAGTTCTTTTTCTGTGGTCCTCCCTGTAGGACAAGGCGTTCTCCTACCAGGAAGTGGAGTTGCAGCGCCTCGGCGGCTGTCCCGTCCCTTCGGGGGTCCTGACCCCACCACTCAGCAGCGAGAAGATGGAGGACGTGCTCCGCGCGGACGCCACATCCGCTGCCATCGTCGCCTTGGCGCCCGGCATCCGATCCAAGATTTGTACCTCGACTACGGAAACCATCCAAGCTGTAAAGCCATAGCAAGACCTGAGCCTCCAGGAGAGGAGGGATGACGTGGCCATTTTGTTTCTTGTACGACGTCCTCTCCACTGATTAGTCAAACAAATGATTGGTGTAAGTAGTTGAAGTTGAGTGAACTTTGAATGACTAAAACTCAGCCTACTTGCATCAGTCCGAAGATGTGACGAGAAGCGTATGATGGCAGATCTTCTTAAGAAAAACTGATTTGAGATAAGCAACCATCTACAAACTTGTCCACCCTAACAAATCTCGACTGCTGGGTTACCTGTGCCATCAGCAGATTGGATGATTAACAGGAAGAGACCGATTCCATAGGATGCAAACTACAAATAGAACTCTGGCATCACACCAACATATGCTTTCATTAATTAATGACCACACACACAATGTGGTTGATTGAAATTATTATTATTTTAATATTATATTTTGTCTGCGAATGGGATCAGATTTAAACATTTATTTTTGTTTAAATCCAAGTCTACCTTGTTGGTGGGTGACGTGTTTTTTTTTGGTGCAAAGTTTATTACGGTGGAATGCCTGCCTAAACTATTCCCAGAGTTCTCTCTGAGTGCTGCTAAAGGTGGGCCAGGAACAACGGAGGGGTAACTAGTGTGTGTATGTGTGTTTGATCATCTTTGTGAGTGTGTGTGGTTTAAACCTCTGCCATTTTGAGAAATGAAACACTGCCATGTTTTATATTGGGACCAGTAGCTTGGCTATAATGGCGACTGGAATGGACAAGTGAACCAGCCAAGCTTCAAAAGCAACAATATAGATTGTATTTAAGACATGCTTTCTTTATGTTTACCCCTCCAGAGTAGGATGTTTTTGTTTTTACCACCAAAATGTAAGATTTATATATATTTTTTGCGTTTTAAGAAATGAAATGCTGCTACTTTGTATCATATTTTTCAATAAAGTCACTGTCTTCAGGCAGTTTTAATGTTTACCTTTAGCTGTTTCTCTTGCTTTCTCCATTAAGACATTGTCAGTTATAGATGAACAGAACAAAACATTTTGTTAGGACTTCAACTGGGTGAAGTAAAAAAATGTTGTTCCCTTTTAAAACAAAATGGAGCAGGGAGTCTTGTACTGTAATGGCTGACTGTTGTAGTTCATACTGCCCTCTGTCTGCTGGGAAGTGTGTCTCAACATAAACACTGCATTTATTGGACTTCAGTCAAGCCTAATATAGACTGTTCAGTTCTTGCTTAGTTTTTGCTTTAGTTACACCAGATATATTAACCTCAGTTATATGTTGGCATCTGTCTATAAAATCCTTTATATGTCTGCATCAATTGTTTATGCTAGTTAGATAATCTGAAACAACTCTTTGTGTGAAACAGGCTGCATTTAATGAAAACTTCAATCCCCAAATAACTTATTTGAAACAATAAGAATTTGCATTGAAGAGAAGCCTTTCATTTTACTTATAAAATTGATGCTTGGAAGAGGAGATTCATTATATTAATAATTTAAACACACCACTCCTTAATATTTGCAGTGTGGCAGGGTGCATTATCCTGCTGAAAGAGGCCACTGCCACCAGGGAATACTGTTGCAATGAAGGGGTGTACTTGGTCTGCAACAATGTTTAGGTAGGTGGTATGTGTCAAAGTAACATCCAAACGAATGCCAGGGGCAAAGGTTTCCCAGCATCACACTGCCACCCCAAGCGAGCCTTTTTCCCATAGTTCATCTTGGTGCCATGTCTCCCTTGGTAAATGACACACACGCACCCGGTCAAACACATGATCTTAAATAAAACGTGATTCATCAGACCAGGCCACCTTCTTCCATTGCTCCATGGTCAAGTTCTGACATTCACATGCCCATTGTAGGAACTTCTTGGACAGGGGTCAGCATGCACTCTGACCAGTCTACAGCTACTCAGCCCCATACCAGCAAGTGGCAATACACTGTGTTCTGACACTTTTCTACCATAGCAAGCATTAACTTTGTTCAGCAATTTGTGTGAAAGTAGCTCTTCCGAGGGATCGACCCAAACCTTCGCTCCCCACATGCACCAATGAGCCTTGGGTGCTCATGATCCTGTCACTGGTCGTCTTTCCTTGGACCACTTTTGGTAGGTACTAACCACTAAATGCCAGAAACACCCCAAAAGACCTGCAGTATTGGAGATGCACTGGGCCAGTCGTCTAGCCTTCACAATTTGGCCCGTCAAAGTCGCTCAGATCTTTATGCTTGCCCATTTTTCCTGCTTTAACACATAAACTTCAAGAACTGAATGCTCACTGACTGCCCAATATATCCCACCCATTGACAGGTGCCATTGTAACGAGATGATCCATGTTATTCACTTCACCTGTCAGTGGTTTTAATGTTATGGCTGATCAGTGTACACACCCATCAATATCTTAAGCGGGTACACTTGGGACTTCCATTATCACTTCACAGAGATTTAACAGCAGGAATGGCTTCAACAGCTAAAATATGCAGACTACTAAATATAAGTCATTTTCAGGTGGCTTTGCCGCTTGGTTTCAGCAAATCATTAGATTAAAAGTTGCCCACTTAAGGAAACAATTTAGTCTATAGTTGAATAAGATCCTAACAAGCATTACAAACCCTAATGATTAAGGTGTCAAAATAACGTATTATTTATCAAGGCCGTGATAAACCTATGATATAGCTAACTTGCACCTGGTTGTCTTCACGGTTGCTGCACAGAATTTTAGGAGTGGAACCTAATCTTCCCAGACGATGTAGACAAAGTAAAACGTCTAGCAAAAACAAAAGCACAACTAGAGTTCAACTGCAATAACCAAGCATCCAACACGCATTTAATTTGGAAATCAAATTTACTCCAAAGACAAAACAAATCCCCAAAAAATTGCATTGTGGAAAACGCTTTTATTTCTCAACTCAAAAAACAAACCACTTGAGGGTGTAGCCTTTGAGACTCAACTTGAAAAATGCAGTTCCAAGTTATCAGTTTTAGAAGTACTCTGTCACAGCTGAAAGTCCCATTGGGTAAAGACGGTTGAAGCAGCTGCTTGTGCAGAAGCGCAGAGGTGTTATGTGCTGTCGTTGCTGTAGTCAGTCCTCCTCACTTGAAGATCTTGCCCTGGTTGACGGCTTTGCCCACATGCTTGAACTCACCCTCCCAGGCAAAGTATTCCTTCACCATTGTCTTGCACTCCTCGCTGTCCACATCCAGCTTGCGCCAGCTGTATGACTCGTAGTCAATCTGCCAGTCGTCAGACAGCTGAGGGTGGAACACAGGAAGAAACCAGGAGTTAGTTCAGAGAGTTGAATCAGGGAATATCCATACTAGTTTACCTATCCTGAATATTCCATTTCTAAAATATTAATTACTTCAATACTACAATCTGACCTGCTATGTAAAGTATTTTGTTTGCTTTGCGGCTCCATTTTAAGACTATGGTCCTTGTAGCAAACTCAATGTCTTATTTCAAATGGCTGATTAGCAAATTGCATAGTTTGTCACCAACAGCCCATTTTGATCACAATGTTCTGGTGAAGTTGTTAGAATCAGTTTAAGTACATGGCAAGTTATTTTAACAGATTGGCTCATTGCTTTTTGCTTCACAGAGTGGAATACCACAGGGCATAGGTGGCAAACCTCTGGCTTTAGGCCTCTTTTTCCATTCACTTTCAAGATCTACACAGTTGTGAGCCTGTCCTGTCTTCTAAAATCTGCTCCCCCTTCGCTCAAATACTCGGATTTGCATACGCAACAGTGACAAAATACAAACCTGACCTACAGTCATTCTTGTCCAACTGGAAAGACCCTACTCTACTATATTGTAACGAGGAGGAGCTCCATAAAGAACCTAACGAGTCCTGATCAGTGAAAGAAGGACTCACTGGGAAAGCTAGGTCCTGCCCTCTGAAGACCCAGATTCCAGAGATGGTGCTGTCATTGTTACCGCCGAAAAGGATGACGCTGGCGAAGGCATTCTTGCGGAGTTTGTCTAGGCGCTGGAACATTCCTGCAAGGGTGAGAAGAGGCAGGTTTTTAACTACACACACTTTGGCATAGCTCAAATAAACTGGGTCACAGTTCGCCATTGCTCAAATAAAACAGGTCACAGTTCAGTATTGCTGGAGTAGACCAGGTCAGAGAAGGTGGGTTTTTAACGATGCATCTCTCTACTGGACTGTGTCACGGTTTACAGTGGAACTAACGCCATGGGAGTTGTGTGACACGCAACTAATTTCTTTGTGACACAAATAGAAAAAGCGTGAACAACAGGGCATTGTTCGACGCCATTAAAACTACAACTGCGGTCGAAAAGCTCAGGGTGAACGCCATACTGCACAAAATTGGACCAACGGCGAGACAGGCGGCAAGATTCCACAAGACCAGCCTCATCAACGAAGCAAGCTAAGACGCCCCACGTTTGACTTGCAAAGACAGCGGCTGACTGGCTCTAGGCCTCACCTGTGATGAGGTTGCAGCTCATGAAGGTCTGGGCGAGCTCCTCGGGGAACTTGTACTCGCAGTACCAGATGGAGTAGCCCTCCTTGTCAAAGTGCTCCCAGAAGTGAGGCACTGCCACGGTCAAGGTGTCCTCGTTGGAGTACTTCCTCTTGAACTCGTCGAAGACGAAGGGGCTGCGGGAGCAAGGGGGACGTTAGCAAAGGCTTGGTGTTAGCAGGCATGGACCTCAAAAGAGGATAAGATATTGGTAACAGAAACATTAAGACTTTAGGAAGATCATCAATAAGACTTCTGTTCCTGTTAATCCATTACTCACTTTTTTCCTCATATAGTCACTTGTAATCCCGACATATTTCAAAGGTTTATACATTTACACGTCATTCAGGGGGGTTCGTTTCCTTTTTGCGCCTGAGTGCACTGGACAACAGATTCCCCATTTGGAAAGAGTCAATGTTGACCTCTAAGGCATATCAAAAACCAGGCCAAAGCTTTGGTGTACCACTTCGGCCCGAAATTAGTAGGCCAACGCTAAAGTCACTTCCAGGTCTTAAAGAAGACTTCACTCAATCTCGGTATAGAGCAACAATCGTTGAGTCTGAATTAACTAGGCTAACACTTTGATTTCAGCGTTGGATGTGGAACGTCTTTGTCCCAGGTCAACTAGGCAAGTAAGACGGTAACGTTGGTGAATTCCTCTCTCCTCCCCCAAGTTGAGCCTAGAGAAGTCAGCGTTGCCACGTACCTCTTTGGCAGGTGTGCGAAGGGGTCCTTGGCCTTGGGCTCTGCTGCCAGGGCGGCCTCGCATGCGTCCATTTCGTCCTCGTCGTCGGCAGCGGCCGCGGGCTTCTTTTCCTTCTTCTCCTTGGGCTTGGCAGAGTCCTTCCCCGCCTTCTCTTTCTTTGGAGGGGCGTCTCTCCTGGGCTGCATATCAGAAAACTTCCTCGCTGAAAACAACAACAAAACCATGTTCGGTTAAGCAACTACATCTCCTGAAACCGTAACTTTGAAATAGCAGGTTCAGAACTTACATTTTGGAGTTGTTCTCATTCATACTTATAGCACTACAGTTGGGTTTTTTATTAATTTAAAGCTTTGCAACTATGGTATTTTCAAAATAACGTTTAAGAGGCAAATTCATTTCCAACATTCCAACAAATGAATAAGCAAATAGTGTACTTCAAAACATTAGGTCATTGGTTTAGTTCACACAGAACCAAATAATACAAGTGGCATATAAACAAAAACAGACCAGACAAAGGGGCCTAGTAACACTCACGATCATACTGAGCCATCTTGTCGCAGAGCTTGACCTCCCCGAGGACAGCCTTGAACTGTGGCTGGTTGACACAGGTGGTGAACCAGCGTGTGACGTTGGGGTAGGGCTGGCGGAAGGAGGGCTCGAGAACCTGCATGGGGCGAGGCGAGAGAACTATGGTCATGTGAAGCTACAAGCAGCTGTAAAAAGCAGAGCTTCAAGTTCTTGGAGGTGATGGAAAAAGTACCAACAAGTACTTACTGGCAAAGACCGTGCACGAAGCATAGAGTGGGAGTGAGTGAGTGATAGGGTTGTGCGATTGGACGAATATATTGGCTATTGGCAATTCCATCGCTGGTTGTTCTTTGGGGCGATTTTTGTCTTTTGTTTTGCTAATTTAATGGTCTGCCTCCTTGAGAATTCAACTCAATAATTAGCCTGTAAAGCACAGTTCAAAGCCTGCGCGAATAGGAACTAGCAGTTGGGCCATATTATGCACGCTTTTGTTGCTGGCTTTCCATTCCAAAAGTGACTAAATGACAAGGAGACTGCTGCCTGCTGCTATAGTGCTGCTTCTCAAATCTCATACTACTACTTTTCTTTTAGTTGGTACTGTAGCTGCACTTGAAAACTATGTAGCCTACTGTTGCATGCATTTTTGGCACACTGCATTTGACATTGTAGGTATTTGTAGATGTTTTTCTACCTAAGGTCTACTATATAGTATGGTAGCATTAGGTATTATTGAGACGCAGCGTCAGTGTTAGCATAGAGTGCTGAGCAGGATGGTGTATTCACAAATGCTTGTGCAAATCGGTAGTATTATTATTTTTGCCTGCGCCAGGCTATACATTTGCAACAGCAAATTGCTTCTTTAGGTCCTTTGGCTTGCCGGTTGCATCCGGTTTTAAAACCAAAATAGTCCCAAATAGGGAGTTTGATATATTTCGCAACTAGCTCTTCCATGATTGCATTTTCTAAAAATGTCATATGGGAGTGGGGAATCCCCGCTACACACATACCTGCGCTAATATTATGGCCGGTTGTGGGGCAGGCAGTGGATGATTAAATATTTTTTAACCATATCGTCCAACCCTAGTGAGTGAGCTGGTATACAAAGGCGAAAGCATGGTCCAGACACTGCATGTTCGTGTGTGTGTCACACCCATCTGTATTGTTGTGGAAATGTGTGCATGCATCATTCCAGTTTGTAAAGCCAAAGCAGGTAGCGATTGAGTTTGTCAGTCATACCTGTTTGTAAAGCCAGATCATGGAGCATGCTACAGAGATGTCCGCCAGAGTGATCCTCTCCCCCACTAGGAAAGTACGGGTGTACAGGTGTTGGTTCAGAACCGACAGGATCTTCTTCACCTCCTCCTTGGCCTGTTCGGTTGCCTGGACAACACACACAGGTGGAACAGAGTAAAGCTATCATTAGACACTGAACAAATGAATGTAGAAAGTAGACAATCGGAAAGGAAAAGAAGCAAGTACATAGAAAACGTACTACTGTAAAACATGCAGTCTTTGTGAGAAGGGGGGGGGGGGGCACACAGAAACTAATTAAATTGATTCCCAAAATAAGAATGGGTATATTTATAAGGGTAGCAGTCCCACAAATAGACCCAAGCAACATCCCAACACAAACTAACTCTTTGATAAGCACACTCACACTTACCTGTTTATTGAAGTGCATGATTCCCAGGGTGGGAAAGACCCAGGCACTGGCTGGGGGGATGATCTCTGCATCAGCAAAGCTTACCCACTGCAGCACCTGGGCAGCAGCCTGGGGAGAGGCACCACGCAGGGCCTCATTGCTCACTGAAACAGAGAAGGGAAGCACTGTGAATTAGGACAAGCCCCTTTCAGAACCCTCTAAAAAGCTAAGTTTCACTCTAGTAACCAGTGAATCATCCTGAGAACCTTAAACATTTCAATGGGAAGTGGCAATGGGGAGTTCTTGGGGTAATTGTGCGGATGAGCAGGAAAATAAATAGTACTATGTAGTAGCAATGTTTATATTTCAGCTAATCCTTAAGTATTACAGCACTTTCATAAAAAACAATGGGTTAACATTAGCTGTACGTTTATTATGCTATGTACACTGTCCTTTGCTACATATCAGCACTACAAAATAATTTAAAGGAGAGGGGGTTAGCGGTTTGAGAGAGGATCCACTTACGGTAGTGAGCAATGGCGTTACTCTCAAACAGACAGAATCCGTCGTCGCCTTGGTACGCTGGCACCTGCTCAGGGAGACGATGACAAGACAAAACCAATGAAATATGGGAAACCTGAGCACTGAATAAAAGACCGTAATATCAGAAACTAACAAGACAGTACTGACAAATCTGGGTGGATACTGGTGCCAAAAACGTCTTTTAACATAAAAAATGGGTATTTGGCCTCTTAAAATATTAGCACTTTATACAACATGGGACAAAAAACTAGTAAGATACTACATGCATCTTACATGTGTCATCTGATTTGGGGATGGTAGATAACATACATTGAAAAGCAATTTTACACACATGCAATATCCTTAGGTTAAATAACTCACGCGCTAAACTAGTCTGTCTAGAAGTGTGATGCTTGATGCCGTTTGATTGGGGAGCTTTAACCGCATTGCTATATTGTCTGTAGTCTATATTTATCCCCATTGTCCATGATAGAGGGACGCGGGGCCCATGGACTACAGAGTCACTGTGGCAGCCATTTTGGCCAGTGGGTTCCACAGAGAAGGAAGCACTGAATTTGACAAGGCTGCCGTGGAGCTGTAGTCTCTACACATCTATTTAACATATTAAAGGCTGGGTATATAAAAACCAACACACATTTTGAATGGGAAAATCTGACTCAACGAGTTCTTCCACAACCTGCTATGTAAATCTTAGTGTTTTCACTCGAGTATGTTACACCCATTAGTAAATCAATGTCTCTACTTTCTACTTTTAGTTTAATCTTTCTAACGAGGAGGATGAACACCGATCACGTTCGTGGAAACTAGGCCAAAATAAGCATAACATCCGATTCCTTTCAGAGGACTGAACTGAATAGCTCATAGAAAGAACCAGCTCCATAGAGCTACACCAGGGCCCAGTCTATTGTGTTCAGTGAACGCTCATCTTAATGACACTCAATTTTAAAAAAACTTCAACTTGTGTAATAATTTTCATACATTAATTCAGATCATGTGCAGTTACGTTGAGTTTCTACATACGTGTCATCCTATCAAGTGCGACATTATCTACAGTTACAACCCACTCTCTTTAAAATGTTCCACTACTTTCGAAGGAAGCTGATGCTAACTGGCATATTGGTCTTTAATGGAACACAAGCAAATCAATTAGGGGGGATGGGAAACTTGCAGTAATTCCTGTTGGCAGATTGTATATCACAGCATGATGACAGACTGACCTTTCCCAAGGGGAAGTTGTTGAGGAAGGCTGGAGTACGGTTCGTCTGCCCGAAGGTGAAGGCAGGGGCGTTGCTTGCCACCTTGAGGCGAGCACCACTGTACTGGGCTGCGATTTGGGCCTTGAAGGCCCGCCAGTTCTCGGGATACGTGTACAGAGTCTGAAGAGACAGGAAAAGTTTCTATGGGAGCAGAAAGACTTGGGGAGTCGAAGTGGCAGTAGACCTTGTAGGGCGTGCAAAGTGGAATATAAGTCCGCATGGTTACCTGTAATTTAGCACTTAATGGGAGAATAAGGGCAGAAACGCTCAACTAAAGGATGCAGTAATTACTTGGCTATGCGCCAGACTAGGCTAGTACTTGCTGAACAGGTAGTTCATAGAGTTTATTTTGGTTGTGTTGGATTTAACACGACAAACACAAAAATCTCAAATTAATTAACTTTTAAAAAAGGCCAGACTTGGCTTGTACCACACAATGGCATGGGATGCTTGAGAAATTAAATAAGGACATGACAAGATATGTATAAGTTATGTACTGGGTGCCAGTCAACGACGCCAATGATATGATACTCTACACAGGTCTGGACCTTTAAATGTGTTGGCTAGCAATAGCAGGCTAACGGTGGTTCAATTGCAGCGAACTTGCATGACATAATAAATGTTGTTACCAGTAAAAAATAATTGCTGTGGCCAAATAACGTTACCCACTTAATAGCGGCACATTAAAAATGTTATTGCATAGTGTGAATTATAAAAACGGCGAAAGTGAACAATTGGTATTCTGCCTTACGTACAATAAGAAAAGCTAACGTGGCACAAGGCAGGGGCGTCTTCCTACCAAATGAACATATGAATGCAACGTCAATCGTACTGGTAGGGATTCTTTAAGAATTTTAACCAATACTCCTTCCAAACATTTAACAAGAGCGAGTATTTATTATAGAGACAGTTAGTTTTTATGTGGGAGTACGGATGGTACAGATTTTCCACCGATTATGACTGGCATAAATGCAGAACATCCAATGGCCACACACCGCTGGAATTTACTCACCCCTGCCGCCATCTTCAGTACGAGAGAAAGGAAGAACGAGGGCGCATGCTACTGACGTATTTACAGACGGAGGGGGTGAGTCGCCGAAATAAGGCGTTAGTTAAAAAACGATCAAAACATAGGCTACATGCTATATTTTTTCCGTAAAAAAACAATTTAACCGTTTATAGCTTCGATTGTAAACCTTGGTGTAGCAAAAATAATAACCTTTTGTTGGCACGATAAACGTTTATATAAACATCGAATATTGCTAAACATTCAAAATGTAATCAAAAAAGCCAAGTATGAGACTGTATGTTGAATGTAAAAATAATTTCGTTAAGGTAGAGAAACATAATTATGGCAAAGATTTTATTCAACTACAAATGTACAAAAACAAAGAAAACTATATATTTTAAAGTATACGTTGACAGACCATGGGTTAAGAGTAGCATACCATGTATTAACAAACTGACCAACTATTACCATTATTTGTCACAAATGTTCCAGAGAGTGAAATAACTAGGTCATAAACAGTTATGTAAACATGAGAAATAAAAACAGTTTGATTAAGAACAACATGAGTACTCTCCAGCTGTTTGAATCTAATATCTCATATATTTGCATCATAAAGTGTTGCCCAAAATTGTTCAAAATAAAATGTCCCAGACATGATATAGCACCACCAGCAGTATACAGCCAACTCAGCTGACAAGACCTGAAGTGACAGGGGGGGGGAAAAAACAATCACATGGCGCATGTTTAAGAGTGCTTTGGTTGATAAGCACGTATGCCTATGTTGTTACAAATAAGAATTACTGATGCGAAAAATACCAAGGTTAATCTATTTTATGATGTGTTGTGAGCAAGTCTGGTGCAAAATTGGTGACCATACTGTGAGTGAATATTTATTATTTTGAGCAGTTAATGTAAAAGGGTTTAAAAAGTTTAGAAATGCTATTTATGAAATCCATGCTAAAATAGTTCATATATAAACATTTTAAAACCTTAACAAATTAACAGGAGGCAGGACCTTTGAGGGAACAGAAAACTCATACAAAAACTCAATAGTACAAAAATGTGTATATTATTTCAATACATTGTTTTAGACTTTTGCAACAAACTTAGCCACAAGTATGTTTTTGCAGTAATTGAGGTGACAAGGAAAATATGCTTACCCAAGTAGTCATCCATTAGAGATCCAATTGCAAACTGAAAAGAAATAAATAAAAGTAATGCATTAAATGTCTCTACGACAACAAATTGACTCAAACAATATTATTCATCCCATTACCTTGAAATACATCATTTTCGTATTTCAGTCATTGCTATCCAATATTAGCATAATTGTAAATAATTTGGTTTAATATAACTTACAATATCATTCTTGTCAACTCTTGTTCCCACAATCTTTAATCTGATCTCATCCTCCTGCTGAATAACAATGTCCTGAAAAGGAAAGACCAGTTATAATAAATATAAAAATAATAAATTTTGCAGGATGTATTCTGCTTAGTAACAATTTCCTTGAAAGCATTTTTTAAAAGATTTAGAAAGACATATAATCTGATATGTCTATAACACAATTATTAAATTTTAAGACTTAACAGACCTGAAATAAATTAATATCTTATCATAGTACTTAGCAGCCAGATACTAAAAAAGGGCAGTTGTATCTATAACAGTGATACAAAGACAATAATGCGAGCAGAAACCCTCCTTATGTGATTGAGCACACATGATCTTTGATTTAAACCCAAAAAATTGCAAGTCTAAGTTTGAATCTAACATCTACATGCAGACAAACATTCTTCTTTTTGTTTTTTTTATACGGTTTTAAGCATTGGGGCTTTGGGTTATGCCTAATTTCACAGCTAGGTAATGTAATATTTTATCTATACTTTTATACTGTGCCACATCAACTATACAGTCATAATAACACAAACTAAATTGTGCTAAAATGATTTGTGTTTTGATTGTGTTGCATACGTTTGGGAAGAGATACCAAGGTTTCAAAAGTCAAATTAACAAACTCCAGTATAGACAATTTACAGACAGTCCATCTCGTTATGCTAAACAAAACCACCAATGATTTACAAGACAAAGTAAATTCCACTGTACCTCATCAACAGTTTTGTAGCAAGGAGGATTCGAATTGGGGTCAAATTCCATTTCAGAGGGAATAGACTGCAAGAGAGGAAATTCATTACCAGAAGGCAATAACAGGCTATGGTCAAATTTCCTTAATAGGAAATGTAAAAAATTAATCAGAGACAGTCTTTCTCTTTCACACTCACACTCTCTCTCACGCGCGCGCACGCACGCGCACGCACACGCACGCACACTCACTCACACACACACACACGCTGAGTTGTAGACTTACATGTCGAGAGATGAAACAAGACATAGGGCCGATTTCAGTGAAGAGTCCAACCTGCAAGACACAGAAATATCTTCATATTTACATTCAAATCTTGTGGCAAAAATATATAGCATTCAAGACTGATTGTCCAGGCAGATTGTGCAAGTCTACGCTATTCTATTTCTGAATAATATATTTTTTACATGCATATACTGCAATTAGTATTATGCAGTTATATAAAACATTACTGGACAGTTTCAGTGAAATTATAAAGATATATTAAGAAGCCTTTCTAATGAGACATAACCATAGAGACAGAACCATCTTCCATCTCTATGTTATCAACAGTCAAATTTCATCAGTTTGCACCACCTCCACTCACCTTGTTGACCTGAGTCACTACAGCATCCACCACCTCTCCTTTGAATGGACGGAACACGATGGCCTTGTACTTGACTGGATATAGGACAAATCCTCTGCTTGGCTGGATCACACCAGCCCCAATGTTGTCGATGGTGGTGACAGCTATGACGAAGCCATACCTGAAAGTGTCACCAAAATTATTTTTTTTTTTAAATATATCAGTTAAGATATCCATGTATGTAGATTCATGTTTATTCCATAAGCAGTAAGTTCAAAGCAATATGTGTAGTCGTCTATACATTGGAAAATCGAAAGCGCCCAAACCCACTTACTTTCCAGTACATGTGCCCTCCACCTCTGTGAATAACTTCTGCTTTACTGTGTTCAAGAGGTTAGGCCCAAAGTATCGTGGGTGGAGGAGGATCTCATGCTCCAGAGAGATCTATAAACAAATGAGAGGACATACATTGTACAACTTTTGACTCTCACGGTTTTGTTTTGACTGATACTCGTTGAAAATAAGTAATAATGCTGTTCTATACAAATACACTATAAAACAAAAAAAAACGTAAATTTGGAAATAAGGTTGCCTCAACGAACGGTAGTCGTTAAATAATGCAAAGGCACAATCATTCGGCGACGTTATGTTTACCACTCGTTTGAAGCATAACGCGGTAAGCGTGCATGCAACGTTAAAATGGTTAGCGGCTGTACAACTTTAATAAGTTAGGACACGGATCATATTAGCTATTCAGACTCACAACAGATCCATGCTCAAATGTTGAAACTACTTACATGATAAAACATTTCCCGGATTTGAACCCTTTAAATTCGAAGGCGGGTACTTCAATATTTCTTGACCGTTCAGTGGTACAAAGCAACAAGTAATGCCGACAAAAAGTACTTCCGGCACCTAAAAGTTAGGATGTTGGGGATAGACATTTATGGTGTCGCCCTCTTGTGGCACGATTTTTAACAACCAATTTAAAAACGTCGACATTAGACAAAAACTTTATAAAATAACTTATTTATTGGGAACAAATGCAAATATCAACTGGAGAATGCACCAACAGTGGCGAAAATTGACAAAATATTCCTGGCATGAAAAAGAAGGTCCTGTTTTTAGATATGAAAATCCTCATTCCCTGATGTAGATAGCAAAATATATACAGCAAAATACCATAAAAAATTATTAAATGGATTCAAAATGGAACAGATTCCATGGAACAAAATGTTACAGATTCACAATGGAAGAGATTCGATGTTTTACTTTTATGCAAGACTGCTTCTTTAAGAGTGGTTTGCGAAGATATTTTCTCCAAAAGAAATAAGCAGTTGATGGTTACTACGATAATCAATGTGGATGGTCACTGCAGTGCTCCTTGTCATCATTTGAGAGTGTTTGGGCATTGTCAGATGTCCAGTCTCTGTGGAAGACTTCCTGTAGTTCACTTTGAAGAGTCCTCTGGCCCTGGCCAATCACAGAGCCTGTCTGATTCACCACCAGACCAACACCCGCAGTCTGAGTAAAGTAGTTTTCAGACCAGTTTGAGGTTCCTGTATTAAGTACAAAAGGCTTTAGACAGTTGACTCCAGTTTTTGTTTACATCAGCAAATGGTACATCTGCTCCATGATAAATAAGCATTTTTTCTATGCAAAGTCTACATAAGTTGAAACCGCTTTAGGGTTTCGATACTAGCAGACCAGAAACCTGCAGACATGATACCAGCAGACCAGCAAGATATGGAGTTCTCACTTTACCAGGTTTTTTAAAAAAAAATATATATAATTTGTACTTCTTTATCATCTATAATGCATGTTAAAATGAGCACCTATATAGACGACTCTGTCCGTCACCATATATTTGGCGTGGTTCACACGTGCGAATGGGATCTTCTCCTGCTCTGTTGTTGAAGGCACTTTAAAAACTTTCTGTGGATCACAAATTAAACAACAATAAGGGAATCTTTATTATGACAAATGTATGCAGTTGATGGAAAAAGACAACAAGAACAATAAACATTAGTACCACAGTGCTACATAGCACACAAATCAACTACTTTCTACACACTACTGTCCTACTCTCAATATTACAATTAATTTCCATCTAAGAGGCTAAAATCACAAACCCTTGTTACAATTCTACACACCAATACAGTGAACACTGAAAATTACCCGAAGGCATAGCAAGTACATAAACCTACCACATTAATGTTGCATCCCAGCGGAGGGTTGTGAAGGACTGTGAGAGACTGCAGGAAAACAAACATGGCGCGGGGGGAATGTGGCCAGCAGCTCACCAGCAAGTTCACCTCCACTCCTCTGGTACAGGCTGCTGCACGAATAGCTGTGTCAATGGCAGGCCAGAATCTAATGAATAAGGGATATTACCACTAGGTCGTTACAAGAACACAACAATTAGCCTATGACATGAGTCAGAATCAGTGTTATTTTCTAGGCTATGTAGAACAAACAAAACATTTGAATTTGTATCATTTGTGCGGGCAAGTCAATAACACTACATTTCACACTCAATGACTACGAATACAATGTGCATTCTCCAAATGTACACACACACAAATCACAGGATGTAAACTAATGAAACAAGTAAAGACAGTGACGTTCACAAGTCAGTAATATGAGTCAATGCAGACAGTCACCTTTGTGGCTGCGAGAACTGAGACAGAGGTAGATAATCCATGACTGAAATGTGCACAAACTTCTGGGCATCTGAGATGACAGACAGGATGGTGGTAAGATCGTCTGAGCGACCACGAGCTGATATCTTTGGAGGAGCGCTCTGGGAACCACAGAGAAATGGACCAAAACAAATAACGTGTCAAAAGTCACCACATGCTGTACGTTGCTAAAAATATGCACATATAGGACAACTTGTGAGAAGTCAGCATATATGTTGGTCGGTCTGTGTTGTACATAACGGGTTGAACGGGTCACACTATGAAGGGAATGGCAAGAATGGAATGAGAGGATTGCACTTCACTGGCAAGTGAAATATTGCTGTATCACCCCTGACACAAGCAGATTCATATCTCTGACCGGCAAATTAGGACAAGAACAACTAAGTCTGAGAGCTGAGTTATACTCACTGAGAGGTATACACGGGCAGCTACTCCATTGAGTTTCAGGCTTACAGGATATTCGGAGCTGGTGAGAGCGGTAAAGCGGTCAGGCCAGTAAGGCGGCAGGGAACCATTCTTTTGTGAGCCAATGCTCCAGTAGACTCCAAATATACGTGATGCATCCTGAGCCAGGCAGCTGCAGTCCTCTATAGACACGCCGACCTCCTTTACCTAAGATACATACAAGCTATTATATATTTTGTAAAAAAAAAAATCTCTCAGCGGTATTCATTCACAGGCACAAGACTGTTAACCAATTCGGTTCAAGTTATTTAGATAGTACAGCGATTTGCCGTTCAAATTGGTAAATGAGGAAAAAAAAAACACTGGTCCCATTGGCCACTTCTGGTTTGCAGTGCACCTGGGTAAGGGAGCGCCAGTCCATGTTGGCACTTCCCAGGTAGAGATGCTTCTGATCTACAACCCAGAGCTTGGTGTGTATGATGCCCCCTGTAACAGACTGGAGGTCCACTTCCCTCACCTCAGCGCCTACAAAAAGACACAAGACCAAGGTCTGCGATGCATATTAAGAATTGTCCCCTCCCTAAAGAGGTCTCTGGAGAATAAGATGCTGAGTCATATGGGGATTCCCCTTTAAGAGGATGGGAACATACTGCAAAACATAAACAAGAGAGAGAGGCTTATATGAATATTTCGTTTGTGGAATGTGAACTCAGTTGCCTGCTGCATTAGTCTAAGGGGCTTTGACAAAAACAGAACTGATTCGATTTCATACCTCAGGCCCAATAGCTGAGTGCCTGTACAAACCTGCCTGGAAAGACTGAATAAGGACTGCACTGGATCATAAAAACTGGATAGAGCTCTGGCTTATGCTATTCTATCATAATTTCACCTCCACCAGTTTATAGTGCAATCTGGCAACTACTATTCAAACAATAAAAGGCCTAACACATTGCGAAATTCATTTGACAGTATGGAACATAATAAATTTGTACAAGCAAAACGGAATGTTAGTTCTTGGATTGGTATCATCCATAACTGTTGCTTGATGAGAGAGATAATGATGTGAATGAACCAATCCTGTAGGTTTGCGAAGTGTGTGACACTGCTTAAAGAGCACTGGCCCAACATGAATGATGGCATTGTGTAAAATAATAATGTTATTACCAAACTGGTCACTCTTCCTGTGATAACGGCACACTGGCAAATTGTCAAGGAACCCATATCAAAGGCAAATCACAACCTTTCAACCCAGATCAACAGTACCTGTTGCTGCTAACTCAGCTGTATCTTGAGCGGTAGACTGAGGAGCATTAACAGCAATCTGAAGTTTCACTCCTTTGGGTTGAAGCTGCATTAGATGTTTGAAAACCTTTTTCCCCTGCAGCACATATAAACATACATGCAGAAATGTAAATGTATAGATTCTCACTGCATCTCTATTGCATTTTAGGCATGCACATATAATATATGTAACATGATGAGGTTTCAGTTTTGAATTTATGTACTATATCTTATGCCAAAGTAGCTGAGTAGTGTCTGAGCTGCACTTAGGCGCTACAAATAATGAATGTATGTACTATGTAATAACGTATGTTTTTATATGAGTTATCAGGCAACTTCAGAACCAGCCTAAGAATTAAAAAAACTTTGATGTTTTTTCCTCAGTAGAAACTCTCAGCTCCACTTGCCTGCCAGTCACTAGGCTCAGCGAGACCCATGTCAGACGCCCGGAGCGAGAAGTAGAAAGCAGCAATGTCAACAGAGCTGTTGGCCTTGTCGAGCAGACTGATCCAGGCGTCTGAGATGCTTGGCAAGGGTGTGGGACCAGAGGTATAGAGACCTTCGGGTATGCTTTCTACCAAACGCACTCTGTATGAGGAAAAGGAAACCACACACTGTTATCGAATACCGACATATGAAAATCTACAGTAAGAATTAATGGAGCTATGTGGATTATGCTCTAAAATAAGGAAAACAAAGAAATATGACTTCGTATTTCTACATGTAACATGTGAGATGTTTCCTTCTGATCATTATGTAATATATATGGTTATGTTGGATTAGTTTACGGTTTACAAAATACTTTTGTTATTGAGTGTGAACTGTTCTTACCGGCAATCGGAGCTGCACGGCTCTCGTGCCAAACCACAGCCATCCAACCAGTGGAGCTCCAACTGGGACATCAGACTTGACACGGACATGGGAAGCCCATAGTGCCAGATGTGCTGACCGAACCCTCCAAAAAGAAGCAGAGCGCAGGGCATCAGGAAGAAAAGCGTAAAACTGGAGCAGCACGTCTGCAAAATTGAGAGAGATAGCGAGAGAGAGATATTGTGGTGCACAGGCATGAGTTGAACACACAAAGTGGGTTGAGGAAAAAGGCTAGGCGCAGCATTCCAATACAATTGAAACCGGGTGGGGACAATTACATTCCCATATCATCAACTTTCCCTTTGGAAACATGAGGAAAATAAACTATACACACCTTGACAAATTATAAATATAAAACTGTGCATTCACATAAATAGAAAAAAGCCCACTAACCTTTGTGGGCTGGCTGGGTTTGGTTGATCTCCTGGGAACTGGAGGTGGAGCTGAATCAAAAGGCTCTTCACTCTTTTCAGCTGTGAAGGACTTCTGTGCAACATTCTCCTGGTCGGAAGGTTGATCAGGATTTCCATGAACAGCTCCAGGTCCACTGACATTCCCCACAGTGCACTGGTGGGTCTCTGTTCCCTCCATACCGGTATGGCCTAAATCATCATCATCATCATCACCACCATCTTCTTCTTCTTCTTCCATCATCACACCCTCTATCTCCCCTGAGTCTTTCTCCCAAGGAGGCTCTTCGTCCACAATAAGCTTACTCTCTTTCAGGTTGCATCCATAGTGATCCTCTCTAACCTCTGCTTCCCCGTTTTCCTCTTCGCTCTCCTGTGTATCAACTTCAGCGACCAACGGTTTACTTAAAGCTTGAGTGGGAATGTTTTCTTTGGATATTTCAGATTCTTTTGCGGAGGCATAGTCCCCTGCTGCTGTCCTGATGGCAGGCCGGGAGCTTACTGTTGTGGCGTGGATGGTTGTAATAGCCTCGTTTGTTGGCTGCGCTGACACAGGCTGTATTTTTAATAGAGGAGGAAGAGACACATTCACTGGGGGTATGTCTTGTTCTGTGTGGATGGTTTGACATGGACTCTCACGGCCACCTTTAGGGAGACGGACAGAGGGCAGAGGAAGAGCCGTCTCTCTGAAGCCAGGTAGCTTGGACTTTGACGGCTCCCCACCATCACCGTTGTCTCTGCTTGCTCTCTCAGTAGGCTGTCCAACCTGGCTAAAGGCTTCCTTCTTAGAGAGGGATGGAGATGGAGGTAGCTCCGTTCCGCTTTGAGTGGAGCTCGTGGGACGTTTTTTGGTCAGGGAGCTTTGGAATGTCGGGATTCGGGAAACGGACAGTTTCCCACCCCTGCGGAGCATCTCTTCTTTGTCCTCGTCTTCTTTTTGTGTCGCTGCATCCTCTAGTTTGAGGCGGTCCAACACAATGGCGCATGTCTTCAAAGGCTGCCCCAAATACATCAATACATGTTTAGATTTGGCACTAGCACAAACAACGTTTTTATGCAATCTCAAGTTAATATTTACAATGGTTATACTATAGTATAGTTAGTGTCATTTGTTTTTTCTAACTTTTTTTGTTTGTTTGTCAACCCTACCGTTCCTTCCTGGTGTGACACACTTGACATAGCAGTGACTTCCTCTTCCACTTGAATAGGGTGGCCCACACCACTCTCCGATGTTTTACTGACCACGCTCTCACCATCTGTATCACTGGTGTTCTATGGGGTCAAACAACATCACAACAATCAATTATACAGTATAAGTATAATAATAAACGTTAGGCTTTTATTTTTGGCCTGTATAGAGCTAAGGGCTGAATGTCTTTCTACGCGCTCTGTTGTGTTTTGATTATATTAAATCCTATTGAAAACTATGAAGGCAAAGCAAAACATTAAATATATGAAAAAGGAGAACTTCGTCGTGGCGATTCAGCGAATATGGTGGCGTGCCTGGATAAAAAAAAAAGTCCGCACCATTCCAGACGTCTAAAAAAGGTAATTCGATTATATCAAATGCTGACTTACCATGGCTTTGTTCTACAAGCTGTACAACTTAAGTTAAAAAAAAATAGCGACGTGCAATTCACCTTACAGGTATTGCACAACAAAAAATAAAGATGGCAAAAGATACCGTTGACTTTTTAGGATGAACGCATGAATGCAGCTCGAATGCTCTCCTCTCGTTCTCCTCTGCCTGGTCTTTCTCTCCGTGTTGGCCAAGCTGGTCCAATCAACTACTACGGACTATGCTAACATTCACAATCGTTAGCAACAACTAGCTACGTGGCTGTGAAATTAGATGAGGAAGAGAGAAGGCGGAAAACCTTACTCGCACCAAAAATAGCTACCCACCTCTAAAAACGTGGCCAGGCCTTTCCTCGGGCGGGTGGACCTTCTCGGGGTAGGCATTATCTCGTATGGACTAAGCAAGCGGACTGATTTTCTTGATCGCAACTCCATCGGCATCTTGAAGTTTCTCTGATCTACCGTTTTGTATATTTTCGCGCCCAAGTCACAACAAAACTCATCGATCACCAGTTCAAATTTTTTTTTAACGTTAAATAAACAAACAATCATTAAAATACTGTATTATCTTGTTACAATTCTCAGTCACAACTCTTAAGCATTGTTGCGAAAGCACAGATATTGTGCATGTTTTTTGCAACTTCTCAAGAAAAGTAAACAAAGAATTGAAGTAACCGCTATTTCCTGTCAACGGTGATTGGTGGTTTTGCAAACAGACTATCTGCACATACGGGTACTCCAATGTATTTAAAATCTCCGCCTCTATCTGGGAGAAAACAAACTCAATATGCCAAAGCTGTCAATGAATTATTGATCCTTTTAAACATACGATATATAATGGTTCCTGCATCGATTGTCAATAATGAAACACGGAAACACATGCCTAACTACTGATATTACTTTTTAACGCTGCCTCTCCTTGAACTTCTGTGTACATTGATAGGCCTAGTCAATCAATCTTGCAATGCTCAATCTCTGCCCTTCCATCAGTATCGGGCAAAAGTGTCCAGATGTATGAATATACAGACATCCACTCCCAACTGAAGAGTCTCTCCAGTTAATCTGTAATGTACGATGGACATGGGCATTGCTTGGGCAAATTAGTTGAAATAAAAAGGGGGCGTGGTCGTTCTGTCAACAGGGGAGTGACGCATGGTTGCTCTGGTCTACTCTGAGCAGTCATTTTCCCCTGTCAATTGAGGTAGTCCATTTGGAGGGGAGGCAACATTTTTCAGTTGTTGAGGGGGAGGCGCAAATTGTCAAAACACCATGTTTCACATCCAGGCCGCTGCGTCAAGGACTAGCTTTTAGCCCGATGAGCCACCACGGCACCCCGTTTCCACCAATCAATAATACTGCTACGTGATACTACGTGCAGTATGTAGTTCTAGAGAATTGGGGAAAAAATTGCAAGAACTTGAATCACAACACTCAAAAAGGCCAACCTCCTGAGTCTTTGGTATCTCCTATCACTCACAATGGCCCATCCCACATGCCCGTGCGCGCTGACTTGACTTCATGAGACATGAGCAAGGCAGTGTTTCATGAATCATGTGTTGTGCATATTTTTGGTTCTCACCAACAACATAAAGCCATGTCTGATGAGGTGAAAAACAAAAGAATCCCAAACGTCTGATCGTAAACGCTCTAAAACGGAGTGGTTCACACCAAAGCAATGAGCACAGACACAAACGACCGTTTCCATAGTAACATACAGTTAGTAAGCTAACCTTAACAAAAACAATTTCATCATTTTATTCCCCTATTAGTATGAGCTAGTGCATGACAATCGTTTTTATTTAGCTATGATTGGCACCATAGCTATTATACATTGCCGAGTATGTCCAACATAGGCATGTAAACAATAATGCCTTTTTGACATAAATCTGGCATGATACTTCCTAACTTTCTAAAACTGCACTTGGCGATATGACAAGCCAAGTCATTTGGAACAATATGTAACGACTTCAGCCGCCTTACAAGTAGCCTACTGTGTATTTTACCTAGGAGTGTGCACGTGAGGTGATTGACAGACAGATCGCCCTTACTCCTTGCAATAACTCACCTGATTGGTTGGGGATAGGCGGATCCCTAGATTTTTTAAAGCTGAATACAGAGCCCAGGGCGCTCAAATCGCACCTTCTCTCTGATGAGCATTTAGTTTAATGATATCCTCCAGGAGGTATGTAATAAACGTAAAAAACGGATAAAATGCAATTTATAGCTTGAAATTTAAACTTAGATGCTGCATCTTTAAAGTAGGCCCATAATAGGCTGCAAACATTTGCCATTGTGCTGGCAATCTCTTTAATCTTTCACTTCTACAAAGTTTACCATGATCTAATTAATTTAAAGCAATTGTAGGGTTGGTTCTACAGTCGCAGTTGACATGAATATGATAGAAATTTGATTTGGCAAAAGGGGAACGGATAATTTCTGTATAGGTGTGAACCCCTCCCCCTAATGTATCACGTCATTTTTGACAGCTAAATACGGAAGTCTGGGATTACCCGTGAGTCACCGACTGACTGGTGTAAACATCTTTTTCCAAAGTCGCAATTGCATCGACGAAGGTATTTGAACTACTATTTTAACTACTGTTCTTACTTGTGGAATTATAGTGGGGTAGTTTTATACGTCTCACTTAGTGTACCTTTCTACTTTTTTAGCTTTAGCTTTGTTATCACAGTTAGCTTGCATGCTTAGCTAAGCGTTATTGTTCTTCGAGCCAAGTTATTGGGGTCACGAAGTCAGTCAGAGAAAGTTCTATCGTCACTTATATTACATAATAAGCGATCCATTTGTTTTAATTGGACTCAATAGAGTACGGTTGAACTTCTTTGTATGAACTTCTTTGTATGTATACCTTCTGTACATCGAGTTCCATATTTGATATATTGCATAACACATAAGATAAGTAGACGTCAGCATATTGGAGATGACCATTGACATGCTCGCTGGCTAGTGTAGTGAGACATTTTACAGCTGCATATCTAGCTGATAATACTTTTTATGCTAGTGCTTTATCACAGCATAACCACTCTCTTTCTCTCTTTCTAGATCCCACTGCCCTATGAAAGTGAAAGTTGTAGACAAACGGATCTTGTGACTGTCGACCACAACATATGGCGTTTTTTATTAGTTCTCTAAAATGTAGCGAGTAAGATACCACACTTGGATGTGCCTGTGTCATTTAATTTGAGCTACACTAAGACACTTTCATCACCACTTCTGACACCTTGGTACTCAATGGAATCTCTGGTCACACCGGTGGCCCCCAACACCACTTTTCCTCCACCCTACCCTCTCAGCCCAGCGGTGGCCCCCTCAGTACAGCTCGGAGTCACCATCGTCTACACCACTCTGTACGCAATCCTGTTTCTGGTCGTCTATACCCAGCTCTGGCTCCTGTTGCTCTACCGGCACAAGCGCTGGAGCTACCAGAGTGTCTTCCTGTTCCTGTGTCTCCTGTGGTCGGGCCTGCGCACCACCCTCTTCTCCTTCTACTTCCATAATGCACTGGAGGCCAACCAGTTGCCCACGCCGTTCTACTGGCTGCTCTACTGTTTCCCAGTGTGCCTGCAGTTCTTCACCCTCAGTCTCATTAACCTTTACTTCACCCAGGTACGATGGCCTGTATGGAAATAAAAGATAAACAAACAATCATGGTTTTCATGCCTTTGTGGTTAAACCACAAAATCCTGTTTGGTCCTGAGACTGTAGTTAACTAGGGGAACCTGATTGTGATATAGCGAGTGAAAAACACAATTAATGGTTTAATATACTTTAGAATCTATTGTAGAGTGAATTTTCCAATAACTTCTACTTGTTTTACTAGTCCTGAACCTAAAATTAGATGCCGCAAAACTTTTTTTGAAGCCCCTAAAGTTTAATGGCACTGTTTTTCCCTGGTTTTCAGACAACTTTTGCTCCTGCCTGGGAATTGCTGTAAATTAACCAACCTGCGTGTGCTGTTGTTTTCTTCCCTCTGTTTGCACAGGTGTTACTGAAAGTGAGAGAGAAGTACAGCGAGCCTGGCAAAGGACTGTAAGTTCCTGCTCCTGTGAATGTGAACATTTTTAGCTTTCAGTTTCATTTAAGGATCTGTTAGAAGATTGTATTGTTTGCTGATGATGATTTCTCTTCTTTTTATGTTTTCTCTGCTCTCTCTCTCTCTCTACCCCTCCCGTCCTCCTCCAGCGTCCTAGCGCGTTGCATGTACGCCACACTGAGTGGCATCTTTCTCTGCGTGAACATGGTGTGCGCTGTCCTCGGGGAGCGAGGGAGAGGATCGGGGGACAGCAGCTGGATTCTTGTCCTGGTACGGGTGCTGGTCAACGACCTGCTCTTCATCCTGCAGGCCGTGTGTCTGGCCACTCTGCTGCTGCTGTTGGCACGAGGCTCGCCCTCCACCAGCCCATATCTCCAGAGCAAGGTAATTCTGCCCGCGTGATGCTCTCACCATTTTGCTTAAGATCAGTCAGAAACTGGGATAGAGCCCTTAAGGTGCATAATTGGGGCTTAAACTTGTGTAAATGTTGATGAGGCTCTTCAGTGTGAAGCAAAGGCAGATCCCCATGTACCCCTAAGACTAATGTAAACTGTGCCTTAGTTTCATACTCAAGTTTATTCCGTCAAGGTTTCAAAAGATAATTTGTCATGCATAACAAATGCTGTATGCTTTTGACATGTAGACATGAAACACTGCACTTAACACGTACGGCGCTTTGTTTTTGTTGTGAACAAAGCAGTTAATGGATTTTGTTATCTTTCTCATATGTTCTTGTCCCTTTCTTATCCTCTCTGCAGGGGACCAGAGTGTGCCGCACAGTAGTCCTGGGAGCCTGTGTCATTCTGCTCTTCTCCAGCAGAGCCTGCTACAACCTGGCCGTCCTCATCCTCTCCAAGGATCACAGGGTGGAGTCTTTTGACTTTGACTGGTACAACATCTCTGACCAGGTAAACTAATATCATTCAGCTGTTACCACGGCTGTTTCAGTCACTAAGACCTAGTGCTATATTGAATGTATTATTCTGTTCCAAAGAGCTAAATAAAGTTTTATAAAGAGCATTTTGTGCTATTTTGGAGGTAAGGAAGGACTCTCGAATGAAGACATAAGTACTGCTTTTAGCCAAGTTACATTTGAAAGAAGAAAAAGGAAATAAATGATTATGTATGTTTGCAACCTCAGTTGTCTGGATTACGTATTAAGTGAGTGTACGTTGACCACACCTCAAACTGGTTTACTGTATATTTTTTTCTCTTGTTTGCAGGCGGATCTTCAGAGTGAGCTGGGAGACACAGGTTACCTAGCTTTCGGAGCCATCCTCTTCATATGGGAGCTTCTTCCCACAAGTCTGCTCATCCTAATCTTCAGGGTCCGGCGGCCCCCTCAGGACACAGTGAGTGTGTGTGTGTGTGTGTGTGTGTGTGTGTGTGTGTGTGTGTGTGTGTGTGTGTGTGTGTGTGTGTGTGTGTGTGTGTGTTTGTAAAATACATGAAATCACTGATTCTATACTGGCATTTATACAAAATATTAGATGTTCGAGGAAGATTGTCGCAGCATTCTCTACATTGAAAGAAACAAGCCTCTTAAAAGTATAGAGGCTTAGAACGTCACTGTCCTTAGATTCCGATTATCTATATATACTGTATCTATCTCTATCTTTCTCCCTCTCTCACTCTGTGTTGTTCTCTTGCTTCTCCAGAGTAACAGCATGGCTGTCAACCATAGCAGGGTACTGCCCCGTCCCTACTTCTTCGATGACCCCCAGGGAAGTGACGGAGACTCCCCTGTGCCCTGGGGACAAACACAGCCTACCAGGTATTGTTACTGTAATAGTGTTACAGAGGATTTTTTTCCAGGGCTTGATTTAAGTTAGCCTAAGGTGGAACTTCAACTTACTGAAGGCAAAGACAACGTTGTAAAGGATTTGTGTCATTGAAATTATTTTTGTCACTTTACAAATGATAATATCAGTTATTTTGTCATTAGTTATATTTTCATTATCTGATGAATATAGCATAAACACTAGTCCAGCCTAAACTGTCTGCTGACGCAGGAGCACTCATTCAGAAATGTTCCTAATCACCACCACAATTTATATCACTGTTTCACACTCTTTCACTAAGCTAGATAGCTAAATCTCTACAACACACTTGTGAAAATACATCACATTTTGGACTTTCAAGGAGATTATTCACTATTAGATAGCATTAATCTCAATTCACATGTTAATAATAAACCTATTCCATCACCCATTATTTCGTCCCCTCCTCTTTCCTCACAGTTGGTATGGCTCGAAGGAGACCACTCCGCTTCTGTTCACTAGCAATCCACCACACCAGAACCAGCACCACTCACTGTATTCCACCCCTCAGAACTAAGCCTGGTCAGTCTATCAATGAAGAGGAAAGAGTACGACCAGGACGTCAGCAAAGATTAAGCAGCCATTTTAGTGGCTCATGACTACCAGCTACATACTGTAAGCCAATACTTCATTCCATTGAACCAAAATGTTATTTACTTTGCACTGAATACTCAGGTACACAACACTGAGTGATGACAATGCACCTTGATAAAGTGTTTTTACTGACCAAGCAGAAGACAAGCCTTTCTCTCACAAGATAAAGAATTCATAAAGGGACATCCCATTACCATTATAAGAAGGGAAGAGAACATAAGCTCTGCGTTTGTTGCTTTTTTTTTTAACTGTTGTTAAACATGGCTAAGCTTTTTCTATGCACTTTGCTGTAGAAGGGAGAGAAGCATACAGCATGGAACTGTTTTTTAACTGAACATGGGACTATTTTCAATATTGAGTGTATTAGTAGTTCGCAAGCACAGAAATCTGAGAGGCTACTCCGATTTTTAATAGGAAATGTACATTTACAACATAGTAGCTATCACACAACTAATTAGTGTATGTTTTTTACTTTGTACTTCCCTTTTTGGGACCAATTTGTGTGTATGTGATACAATCTGTAACAAGCTAAAAACAGCTTTTAAAGTATTGCGGATTTAATTTTCCTCTAATAAAACATAATTCCGATTTCCTTGTACTTGCCATTGTATAGTGAAGCAATTTAACTTATTAAGGTTTTACTTTATTGTAGCCTGACCAACTATATATCAACATTATTTTTTTAAAGGGAATCTTTCTTTTTCCGGATCTTCCTTTTAAAGCTACAGACAAGGGACCAAATGTATTTGACCCGTCCTCCCTAACAGATTACTATATTTACTGTGTAAACGTCAACCCAATAAAAGCTATAAGAAAAATTAATTGTTGTCCAATTTCTTGTTTGGAGTACTACGAGCCACACCTTATTAATGATATCCTAAGGGCTACTTTATGAAGCCGTGTGACAGGCTACGGATCCAACATGTACAGTAACCCATGTTGGTCTCCCTTGGCTTGGTCTGTTAACTATAAACAGAGTACTGCTTACAGATACCATGCTAACCATTTCAAAAGATTTAATTGAAAAATTTAACATTTTACAAATATTTTCTTTTTACTGATACTCCTGAGACCTTTTAGATCCTGTACACAAGCTCCAGCTGTTTGCATTGTTAGGTACATGTTTGCTAATCATATGTATGGAAGACACTAGCTATTATGCCCATTTCTGGTTTGGAGGCTACAGCATCTAGGTGTCGGAAGACATATTTCACTCAGTCATTTCATTTCAATGATTTATTCTGCTATATGTACAGATCATCCTATTAAAATTCTTTATACAGTATGTACAGTTTGAATCAACTGTTATAAGTTATAACACAACTGCCAGCAATTTCCCCAGGCTGGTCAGAGAAGTCAACAGAAAAAAAGGAAAAACGAGAAATAAGGATCTAAGAGTCCGTAACACTGGACTCTTTCCGTGAATGATTATCCCTTGATTACAACGCAAGGACTCGGATGTACTGTATGTCTTCACGTTCTGTGACTCGGTCTGTTTGAAGAGGAGAGTGAGGGCGATTTATTGTTACAGTGAAAATAAAAGCGAACATCTGACAGGATCAAAGTGCAGGTCAAACTCAGCAACAATGACCCGAGAGCAGTAAACAAACGAAAAGCCTTGGCAGTCCTCCGGTAACTGACATAGAACAAAGACCTTAAGCCTAGAGCTTCTACACATTTTCATATATCATTCCTCTGGTTAAAGGTCACACACACACACACATCTGTGTCATCAGATCAGTCATTCTGTAGAAAAAAAAGAAAATAAAACACACCCACAAAACAAAATCTTGCTCTGTTGTGCATTCTGGCTAAAGAAAATTCACCAGTGCAAGCTGTTTTTCTCACGGCCATCTCCATTTCCCCCAAAAAAGCTGTTTGGCGCTGACCAGGGCAAGAGAGTCGAGGCAAAGAAACCAAACGATAACTATAATTTTAATTCAGCAGTCTTTCTCCATAGTTCCGTTGGTCCGGAGCAACAGGTGGGATTGTGTGTGTTTGAGTGTTTGGCTTGGTGTGTGTATATATCAATGGTCGGGCGGCGGGGGTGACGATGACGTCTCGAGCTTGCGAAGTCGTCGTCGCCTCAGCTCGACAGCGTTGGGCTCTCCGTTCTCCCCGTCTCCTCCGTCCCCTTCTTCTTCTTCTTCCTCCCCGTTTTCGCCGATCGACGGTGTGGTAGAGTCAGCCGGCTCGGTGAAACCCGACGCGCCTTTCACCGCTTCAGCTGGTGTGAGGTGAGAGAGGGAGAAAAGCCACAATGAAACAGCAGGACATTGTGGAAGAATCTTTTACTGACCATGATGCCCCATTACAGTAACCAAAGTGGGCTTGGGTGTCCAGCTTTCCTGGCTGCAACTAAATGGACCACAGGCCAAAAACCTAGGCCAGTGAAGGCAATCGCCTCAGTATTCCATACAGTATAAATAAATACTTGGCGCATCACACACTTTAAAATTGTGATTAGGCATAATAGCCCCTTTGTGATAAGACTTTATAACTCAGGGTGTATTTACAGCTCTGAGAGTCGTTCTCATGGCTCGGGGTCTCAATGCTGCTGTCCTCTGCTAGAGGGGAGGACTCGGAGCGGGCAGCACCACTAGCCTCTCCACCACTGGCCTCAGATCGAGGGGGACTGAGGGAGACACAGGACCAGCAGCAGGGTTACAAAGATGGACACAATACAGACACTGCGCTAGATATATAACAACTTTCATTTGGGTGAAATATTAATTTTCAAAGAAGGTAGCATACATTGATTTATAACACATTTTATAACTACAAATATTTGCAGACACTTTTTTTGTTAGGGTCTTTATATTATATAATTATAAACTGATCAGACAAAAGAGGACCGTTTGCCATTTAACAAAACGTAACTATTGCTATATTGTCTGTAGTCTATATTTATCCCCAGTGTCCATGATAGAGGGACGCGGGGCCCATGGACTACACAGTCAATATGGTAGCCATTTTGGCCAATGGGTTCCATAGAGAAGGAAGCACTGAATTTGACAAGGCTGCCAGGGAGCTGTATTCTAATGTCTGTAATCTCTGGATGTCTGCAAAAAACTGGGAAAATAAAATTCTATTCACCTCACCACATCAAAAGTTCAAAGCGTATATCAGACTACATTTAAGATACAAAAACATCATTCTTCAGTCAAATGAACAGTATTAGTCAAATATTCCAAAAATTCATATGAGATATATTTTATTTCCTAGTCAGTAAACCATTTGTGCAGCGAGGTAATAAAAAGCAAGCAGCATATAAAACTAAAACCCAACATGTTACAATTAAACGAGGTGCATCTTACGTGAGGGTGGCTACTGTGGTGAGATAGTGGTGGATGTTGAGCATGGCGGCGTCCAGTAGTGTGTGGATGTTATGGAGACACTGCAGTCTGGCCTCCAGGCCTTGGCGACCCTCCTGCTCCAGCTCCCTCAGCTCCTCCTCGGACATGCTGGACAGAGAGGGAGGTGGAGGAGGCATAGACGACACTGTGGGAGGGGGGAGGAGTAAAGTTTAAGTTCCAATTGAACAGCCTTTCCACGCAAAACAAACGTTGTAGAGTCTCACTTCTGACATTGCGTGTGGTTTTAAAAAAACAAATTGAGCTTACCAAAGGGAGGCGGAGGAGGCATGGGTAGCCAGGGGGCTGAGGGGAACGGAGGCGGGGGGAAGGAGAAGGGGAATCCGGGAATCGAGGCTCCAGGAACAGCTGCACCATCAGGGACGGCCGCACCAGAGCGGCTCGCACCTGATTGGTTTAACAAGGCACAGCATTTATTAAACATCCTTTCATATTTAACTATGTTATGTAACAATTACACTCAATTGTATATCGTGATTTCAGGTGATCTGTCTGTTGGTTACATTTCAACAAGAATGAAAGTGTGAAAGAGAGTGTACAACTAAAACCGGTTAGGCAATTGGCTTTTGTTCGTTATTTGTCTTCATGCCAAATAGTCAGAGGCTTTCTAAAAACATTTTGGAAATTAACAATTCATTAAAACTAATTCTAAAACTAATTACACTTTGTCTAGGGCTTAGTTTACACAATGAACACATCCAACCAACAGGAATGCCACTTATGAATATCAACTTGAATGTCTCCCTATTCCTATAGACCTATTTGAGTAGATGCATTTCTTACCAGCTCCCTGCGTCTGTCCTGCCTCTGTGCTGGGCTGAGGGGGGTCTGTAGCCCCCAGTGCTCCAGGACCACCAGCGGGAGGGGGCGCTCCAGGGAACGGACCCCAGAAAGGGAACATGGCGGGGGGGAAGGCGGGCATCATTCCTGGGGGCACTTGAGGACAGCCAGAACAAAAAAGTTTAAAGTTTAGCAGTTGCAACAGAAATGTTTATATTTCTTATAAAACAATAAAAATAATACTTTTCTATAATAATGAAATAGTCATGAAATATGCAATCATATATATCCATTATTTAAATACAGTGAATGGGAAAGTGTGTCCAAACTTTTGACTGGTACTGTATATCTTTCATTGAAATCATGGTCACCATTTCCAGGTTGTGGAGGTGCTGGGGCGTTGGCAGGAGCTGCAGGGGCAGCAGCAGCGGCTGGGGCCGGGGCTGGCGTCTGGTTTGGGTTGGACGCCCGCAGGACGTCCATACGGCAGGTGGGACATGTCTGCTGCCTTTGGAACCAGGAGCGCAGGCAACTGCCAGACCAAAACAAAACAAAACAAAACACACATATCATACACATATCAGAGATTTATTGACTGGAACTTAAACTTAAATTATGCTATAGTTTACCATCATTATATAAGATATAGGCCTAAAAGCGAAACTGTACAACAACTTGTGGTAAAAATATGCGTTCATGCTAAATTAATGTCTACATGTTTGCCACAAACCTTGAATGGAATATGTGATTGCAGGGCAGTTTCTTTGCCCCGGTGACCATCTCTTCACGACAGATGATGCAGACATTATCGGAGGCCAGCAGGTCCTCTGGTGTCGCATCAGGGTAGCTGGACAAACACAAGAAGAGATAAGAGGTCAACTAAACAACACCCTCCTCAGCAAACATCAGTGTCGCTTCAGTCGACAGGGCTTTTTGAGTCGTGTCATTTCATTTGACAAAGATCATAAAAAGGTTAACGATGCTCACAGTGTGTTCATGTTGCGGATAGCCCGGCGAGACATTATGGCGTCCGTCACTGCTTTCTTGAACTGCCTGAAGGGAGAAGGAGGGAAAAAAGGAATAAAAACTCAAAACTTCATATAGAAAAAAAAAAGATGGATTGTTTTGTATAGGAAACACAAGGTAGAGAATGGGACCGGCAATGGTACATTCTGCTTGTTTTGTATAGGTTACTCATGGTAGAGAATGGGACCGGCAACGGCACATTTTACTTGCAGTCACATTGGTAGCTCACCTCATTGCCAGGTACATGGGACGAATTGCAAAGAGGGGGAAGGTATGCACTTTAATCATGATGGTCATGAACGCCATGTACAACAGCACCTTAATAAAACCTGGAGAAAAGGGAGATTAAACACATCAACAAATGGATCCCAATAAACAAACAAAACTGACATATAAATACTTCTTGTAAACAGACCTTTCAATCCTTTGTTGTTGCTTTTTTACACTTTTTAATTGACAAGTTATGTCCTAACATCTAGTATCGTACATACCTATGAATTCCTCTCAGATGTACTCTCATTTAAAAATGGCTGAGCACCTTCGTAGTGTAAGCTGAGTAACTTTGTAGTGTAAGCGAAGCTGTAATAGGCATGATTTACCAGTGAATAGCTCTGTGTAGAGCATGTAGACAGCTTTGTTATCCCAGGGGTTTTCACTCTGCAGGTCTATGGTATGGAGCATGTACTTGATGAAGGTGGTCAGTACCATCGTCATCAGTATGGCATACTGAACAGAAACGAAACGAGATGAACAGTTAGAACAGAAAGAAATAGCTCCACTCAATTTTGATAACAATTTGAAAGAATGCAAGCCCAGCTGTACTCGAGCCATTTTGGCAGTCAAAGACATAAAAACCCAAAGTGCATTTTGAAAATTTGTTTCCACCCCAAGTCTTTTGTTTACAAAATAATGCAACCGCTAATGAATAGTTTTTGACTTACTATTACAATTTAGATATTTTCTACATTCAGTAATGCATATTTACTTATATTAGTATTATATGTATTTCATCTCAAATTAGTATGTAGCATTTTGACTAGAAACCCAAATGTTCAGGAAACCACTTGGTTTCATTTCAACACTGCAGGGCACGACAAACCACAAAAGAGGAAAATAACATAAAAAAAAGAACACCTGTGTGAGAGAAGGGGACAAATTGGCTGTGGCTGTTGCACGGTTTCCTGTGCCATATATGTTAGTGCTTTGGGACTGTTTTAGCACTTTAATTGATTGGATTGTTTTTACAATGTAAAGCGCAATGTAAAGCATTATTATATAAACCATTTATATTGATCTAAACAAAATGTGTCCCTTTTCTTTTCTTTACATAAAGCAATACTTCACATATTCACAGTTCAAAGAGCAGTGTAACATACTGACGTGCTGATGCAATAATAACCGAGGTCATGCTTCGGTCATACTTTCACCATAACCTATTTCTAATTTGAATGTCACAGTAATTAGATTAGATAACAGTATGACTCATATCCTCATTTTCTACATAGGCACAAGGTGTACTAGGTAGAACCTAGATACAATTAACACATTAGTGCCAGTGTAAAATCAACGTACAAATCCAACTGTATTATACCTGGCAAATACAAGCCTATTGGCAACATTTAGCCTGGGTTTATAACGCAGCTGTAACAACTACACACCTCAAAGCCGAAGACGAGCTGAACCGAGGCACCACGGGTGATGATGCTTTGGCAGGCGTGGTTGACAAACAAGAAGTCCAGTATGGCCAGGAGACCCATCAGAGCTGGATCACAGAGGCAGTTTAAGACACGTTTCAAATGTAAACAAATGTATTCTAAATAATATGTGCTTGATTGCCTTATGTGCTTTGCAAATAAACTGACTTGACGGGAACTCTTGGTGCTTTCCAATGTCCTCTTTTCTTATTTACTTCACTTTCATAGAGGTTTATTGGCTTGGCTATGCAAACTTTGGCACAAGTATAAAACATTCCCAGAACTTTCTGTAAACCACTATAAGCAACCACACCATCTCAGAACAAAACAAAAAATTAACAGACAATTTGATTGAGCTTGTCAATCTGCCCCAAGGTCTTGGAATGTTAAAAGATTTGCATGTGAGGCTTTTTACAAAACTTTTTCAACTTTTTTTTTCTTACGTGTTTAAAACACTCCAAGATCACGCCACAAAGTCAAAGATAGGAGGAACCCAATGAATTCTTCTGAATGCATTTATTGACACTGTTAAGACTACTATGTCAATTGTTTTGTCCTAAAACACACTGCTCCAAAACATGTGCTCTACAGTGTTCTACTCCACTGGGCTATTTTTAAAGGTGAGAGCACATCTGAAACAAGATGTGGCCCCCTCGATTTGCATGGAGCTTAATTTGGTCAAATGCACTTGTCTCACAAGCCACAATTGTTCATTAAACCGAATCACTCTTTCAGCAGTCAATATTTAGCACATCGTCTAACTCAGGAACATAATCTTAAAAATAACTCATCCATGCTTTGCACTGCTGTAATATTGTGCAACACTGTTCTCAAACACAACGCAAACAACACTAGGAAGTTCAAGATAACTAATCAATAAAAAACAAGAAAACCATTAGTCTATACTCACACAACACTCTGAAGTGGAAAATCCACGATATGTTTGGACTCCTCTCCATCTGATTAAAATGATAGAAGTAAATATGTCAGAACAAAAAAGCGCACAAACAAAAACACGAAAAATCCCCCCATTATCTAGTAGTCACTCACAAAGTCCACCCTGTCCTCCGCCAGCCAGTGGAAGCACTTGAGGAAGAGCAGCAGAGTGAAGAGGGCGACGAAGCGCGGCGAGAAGTCGTCCCTGAACACAGTGAACGCAAGGCAGGTTTCGGTCACCGCATACCAAGACCGCTCAATCAGATGCTGAGTGGACATGAGAGAGAGAGGGCACTTATCAATATACAGTAACATGCATTTATACATGAGGTGCTTTCTTAGTAGCATGGTCTGAGAGTTGGATTCCGACCGATTCCTGCTACTCTGGCACAAATTCAAACCATTTACAGTGCCGGTGGTCTCTTCAGATGAAAGCACAAAGCAAATGGTTTATTTACTTAAACATTCCACCTGTGAGTGGGCGATACATGTAGATTAGAAGTAACCGCAGATGTACACGTGACTGCATTTTAGTTTTATTTCCCTTAAAGTCACAATATAGTGACTGCACTCTGGTTACAGATCTCCAATTAGCTAGACCACCACTTCCATATTTTAAATATTGACAGGCACTTCAGCAGTTTCAGTGTAAAGTATGTATACCGGTGAGACAAGCTGAATTGCCCATTCTGTTTCACTGAGGCAATATTGAAGTGAAACAAAGCCAACTAAAACTTCTTTCTAACTGCGTATTTGTTTTGAATGGCAATACAGTGAGTTAAAACGCTTTTAATTTGAATAGGTGACAAAAGTGATAGAGAAACTAAAATAAAACAGTGTAGTACGGTAAATTATAGCCATGTGTGACATACAGCAACCAGCACATAAGTAAACAACAATTAAAGATGACACCGGGCTTACCTCCATTTCTGCAGCTCTCAGCTGTCCAAAGAAGACTTTCCTCATGAACTTTCCCAACAGGAACACCAGTACAAATGCCTGGATATACAACACCTGACACAGGACACACAGAAATACAATGTTAGCTTGTTCCTATGACTATTTTCAATTACACTGCCTTATAAATGTTGAGTAGATCCACCATGTTCTAGTAATTAATAGGATCCTAAACTGGAATTTTACACTGAGGGTGCGTAAAAAACAAATGTATTTCTATAATCCTTGAAACACAATACCAACAAACAAATTGCTATCGTTGTTTGAAAGTGTGTCTTTTGCTTTCGGTTGCTTGAGAAATAGTTACAATATCCATGTCATTAGTCATACTAGCCAAACAACTATGCAACAGTGTACCTGCGTAAATCTAGTGTAGTCTTTTCATGGATAAAATATGAAAGAGGGCAGCTGCTGAGTGGGTGTTTGGTGTGGGCAGTCTATTATCTTATCATCTTAAATCCAAGAGTGTGTCTCACAATCGTTGCGCAGATACTTTCCATTATACCTGTGTGCATGCGCACACATACAGACAAGCTGACAGAAGTGCAACTAGGCAGCTGTTGAGCGGTGGTTGCTTTAGTTTAGTGTGTTTGCATACGACAATTACCTTATCACCTAATGCCAAGGGCATCTTATCAAAACAGTGAAGCAGACAGACAGACAGCTCCTGGTTCCTGGCTAATGCACTAAACAGAACTCACCGCCATACTGGGGCTGCTCTTGGTGAGGTAAACCACAGTGGGGTAGAATTGGTGTTTGAGGAGGTAGGCATGGGCAACCACTGCTCCAGTCAATGCCAGACTGGTCGCAGTCACCAAGGCTGCTCTTACCATGATGGACTCGGCTACAGCTGTTAGAGAGGAGGAACACCAAAAGCATTTAATTAGCTGGTGTTACGAATGTGAAAAATGTGAAACCAGCTGTTATTGAATCACAGGGAGTTTTAAAATAAACCTACCTTTACAAAATCGTCAAATTGATATTATACTATTTTTATCAAATGTATTATTAATAGATTAGTGATATTGTTATACTTTGGGGTGATTTCCCAATTGGGTTAATATATGCAAAGTCCCGAATGAAAGCATTGCATGATGCTGATCTACTGAACGTTAGCATTAACTTAAAACTTACATTTTAACTGAGTAACACAGTGTCTAAAACGATGCAAGGTAGCCAAACAGAATGAGACCAAATCATATTTAACTTTCACGTAAAGTCGGTAGCTAGTGCACTCGTCGTCATATGGAGTTAGGGGCTAGCTAATCTTCTTACCTTACTAGCCAACAGACTTTCTGTCCAGCTAACCTGATTAGCTAGGTAGCTTAGCTGAAGTTAGCATGACCGTTTATATTGGTCTAAACGTCTGCAAGCTAATGTCTGTAATACGACTACAATCCTGATGAAATGAAAGTGCCCTGCCAAATAAATTTATATAAATGTTACTTTATCTAAGTTTATCTAAGCAAGATAGGACCCGCTCGCGTAGCAGTGCAGAGATACCTTAATAGCTAACTAGCATCTCCAGGTATCCAGCTAACTGTCACTGCAGTGTAAATGCGAGGTTGCACTTCTACTCACCGACTAGCTGTCGCTTTCAAGTTAGCTACACTAGCTAAGGAATGCACTTTTTTCTCTCGTCCACGGCAACGCCTCTTGTTGCGTCTTCCCTTTTAATCTTGAATATTTCAGTTGGTTTCCTATGGAGCTGACGTTTGAAATCGAGCAAAAACTATTAAAATTTTTAACAGCAAACAATATTTCATGACATTTATATCCTTAGCGTCAGCCCTTATACACGGCCCTGCGCCAGACAGGGCTACGTGTTTATATTTGGCTTGCTACTCGAAGTAGCCACCTCATATCCGGGGCCACAAGCACGTAGATAATTATACAAACATTTATTTATTGCAGGTGGCCGGTTGTGAAAGTAGATCATTTCAGAGGTTTACTTTCACTAATTGCGTACCGTTATCAGAATGTATATTAATAGTCAACAAATTTGACAAAAAGAACATTTCATGGTTGAGTTGCTTGTCTTAGAGGAGTTACGGTACAAACTCAACGTGGACCAATGAACATGTCAGACATTAGATACGATTTTTTTATGTGCATGTATTAACAGTTCGTGATGCAATATTAAGTGTTTTGGGACAAAGATCGAAATTCAATATGAAACAAATAAAGCGACAAAAACAGAGAGCATTTTTTGTTACCCATAACCTGTTTATTAAATTGTGCTAATGAAACTGATCCTCTATCAACATAATGCCTAGGTAAAACTTACCTCCACAAATTCCATTTGTATTACCATGCTGCATTCAGCTAAGAGGAAACAAACAGTCATTGTTTTTACTTGATCATTATTGAAAAAAAAAACAGTTGACATCCAATTAGAAGCAAGTGTTGACATCAACTTTCAAATCTTATTACAAATTACTTCTACTGTGATAATGTTAGGCTACATTCAAGATGTTCTCGCTAACATCACCTTTCAAAAGCTTTCAGTGATTGTTCTCCCATTTCAAAGATTATCAGTTAGACATACTTTATTTAAAAGGCAATAACTCAGTGTTCATTTTTACCAGTAGAAACTATAAAAAGGAAACATTATTTGTTATAATATCTCATTCTAGTAGTAAACATACAATAACATCTATACCTTTAGTTGTAAATATCTGACAGACAACACATCAAAGAAATAATGGTGTTCTGTAAGATTGTGAGTTGTTTTCTGATGTCAGAGCAAACAGTTACACGATTGCATCTCTTTCAAAAATTACACATGGAGATAAAAGTCATTCAAAAACATGAAAACATTGTAATGAAAAGAAAAAAAAAAGGACATTATCGTTGGGTACATGCTTTTGCAGTCCTGCTCTCATTCAATGGAGAAGTTGGTAGGATGCGGTCATGAGCCATTCCATGATGTTATTCAAAAAATATGCCACGCTCTCTCTGTGAAGACTTTTTTATGTGGAACCAGTTTCTTTCTCTCAACAGCACGTAGTCCTGCTGTGGATTAAGGGTTCAATATCCCCTTTCACAGGAATTGTAAACAGTTCAGCCAAGTAGACTTTCTTAAAAACTCAAGGAACATTAATCATATATATATACATATATATATGTAAAAAATAAGAATTTTAAAAAATGCAATCTCCATATCCATGAGGGGAGCTATCATTAGGAGACAGAGGAAATGGGGTTGAGCGGGGAGCCCATCTGCGTCAGCACCTTGTCTAGCCACTGAAGGGGGCCATGCAGGTGAACTTCTATCCAGCAGGGGGTGCTGGTAACATCTTGTCTGTGGTACTCCGCCCCCCAGCCCTGTGATGGAGAGAAATAACAATTCAGTGTGTTTTACCATTTATTTTTTCGGTTGTTCAGATATAATATTTTACGTTTAGACAAGGTTATAACCAAGTCATGAATTTACGTCTTTCCAAAAATAATTCACATGAATCTTTCTTTGAAAAGAATGAAGTGTTAATTAAATCTAACGTCACACAATCCAGGCCAATCGTGATTCATCTTCACAAAGCCATTTCAGGTAGCCTCAAGGAAAGTCACTTGAATAGAAGGAAAACTGCTTTGAGAGCTTCAAGACAGTCATAAAGAATGACCCCCGAAGGATGTAAATATATTACCAAGTTAGACAAGCTCAAACCCAACGTTGCCTAATCTGACCACACAAATCCGTAACAAACAACGTTACCCACCCTTACATGCTAACCCTGTCCAAAGCCCATTCCAATGATAAACAGCTTGGCAAGCTTATTATGATCGATGTCCACGTAACCAACCTAAAGTTAACATTTGACATCTATACTTCATGAAACGGCTCACCTTGACATAGATTATGTGAGCTCATAGACGGCCTCGAAGCCGTGGCCTTATTGACCCCCCGACCCCAACCCCTCTTACTGTGACCTTTGACCCCTCACCTTGACAAAACTCATGCGGATGGTGCACATCTTGGTGAGCTCGTAGACAGCCTCGAAGCCGTGGTTGACCGACTGGGCGAGGAGCTGGGCGAACTCCTGGTTGTTGAAGATCTTCAGCGAGCAGCCTGAGGGGATCTTGCAGACGGTGGTGGGGTGGAAGCCGTGGTGGTAGTTACAGTTGCGGCTCTGGACGAAGATGCTGGTGTCGCTGAGGCACTCTGCGTACACCTCACCGCCCACGTAGTACAGGTGAACCCCTGTGAGAGAGAACGAACGACAGAAATAAAAACTACTTGTTAGGAACAAGAGTTTTACATTTTAACATGACAAATACCTGTTTTGATACACACAATACAGTTTTAGTATCCGTGAAGATTTCTTGTTTGCGCTCACTTTTATTTAAAAATGTCAAAATATGAAATACAAATGACAACCGTTGCACAAGCTTAGTTTAAATAATTCCAAAGTACAAAGGTCAATTCAGTTCAGTTTTTCCTCCCAGAGGGCTAATAAAGTAACAGTTGCTCTAGTTCATGGTTATGGTGTCGTTAGGCACTCCATGGTTACTAACTAGTCTCCACTGAAATGCCATTGCTTTCCGTGCCAATGTGCCTAAATGGCCCTAATCACACGTTGATACCCTCCAACTTCTTTCTCTGGTCTCCCATTCCCTCCCTGTACAATGCCCTAACAAATAAAACCACACACAACAAATATTCCACGTCGACGGCGAACCTTTTCCGATGTGTCTGCGGGTGTTCTCGATGGTTGAGTTGCGGTTGACATTGGACAACAGGCCCAGACAGAAGCGGTTCTTGTTGTTGGAGGGGTCGGTGAAGCCGTCGACCAGCACGCTGGTGGAGGAGGCGTGGTAGGCCTCTCCCACGCGGTTGTTCAGCTCGTAGTAGACGATGGAGCACCAGTGGCTCGGCTCCTCATACTCCACGGGCTGAACGTCTGAGAGGAGAGGGGGCGAGATGGATGGAACATTAAATAAGACAATAACGCAGGGAATCTTTGCGTAGAAAGGAACCAGTTGAGGTGGTTTGGGCATCTAGCAAGGATGCCACCTGGCCGCCTCCCTAGGGAGGTGTTCCAGGCACGTCCAGTGGGGCGGAAGCCGCGGGGCAGACCTTGGACCAGGTGGAGGGATTATATCTCCACGCTGGCCTGGGAGCGCCTTGAAATCCCCCAGTCAGAGCCGGTTAATGTGGCCCGGGAAAGGGAAGTTTGGGAAGCCCTGCTGAAACTGCTACCTCCGCGACCCAACCCCAGATAAGCGGATGAAGATGATGATGATGATGAATAACGCAGGGAACATGAACAGGCTTCTTGATGCGATTTATTATAGATCATATTAAACTAGCGTAAGAAAGAAATATATATTAAAATGGACTGCATTTTAAGACTAAATGAGTCAAATATAATCAATGAACATAGTGACCACATATGGAATTCGTAGTGAGTAGGTAGTGTGTTCAAAAGTGGCTGGTCAGGTCTGAGTAGAGTGTGATCTTTCAATGTTGAGAAAAGCCTTTTTTTATATTTGATCAGAGTAAAACATTTAGTAAGTCAGACTGGGTGTCTTTTGAGCAGCCATGTGTATTATGACTGGGCGTGTCTGTAGCGGGTTGGACTATGGCTGGTGATGCTCACCTCCTCTGGGCATGTTCTGTGGCACCAAGCTACTTCCTGTTTCCATGGACTGGCTGTCCTGTCCCATCTGCTCATCAGGGGGCATGTAGGCCGGGGGTGGGGTGTCAGCTGAGGCACACACACACACACAAAAAGAGCATTTAAGAGAGGACGAGACCAGCTGCTGCTAATGACAAATGGTTCTCTCACACACACTCACCCCCCCCCCCCCCTC
>JAVQIZ010064674.1:0-17315 GCA_036023535.2 Galaxias brevipinnis
AGAGAGAGAGAGAGAGAGAGAGAGAGAGAGAGAGAAAGACGTGATGCTGCATTGCTGAACAAAAAAAAAAAACTTCCAGGTCCATCTTTGCTTTCCTTATTTCACCAGCAAACATGGGGGAGGACCGAACGTCTTTGATCAAAGTTAGCCGTTATGCATTGAAAGAAGAAACGCATAAGGCTTGCTTATTTTCGTACGCTTACGTCCGAACTGGTCTACATTTTGGCTTGCAGAAGAAATCCAGGACGACAGCTTTCTCCCTGCCACCTGTCACGGTGTGGCGGAGGGGGGCCATTTTAGGGCCAGACCGCACCTATTTTTTAGAGGGGGGGCCAGGGCAGGTCCTCCAGGCCTCACAATCCACTCTCTGTTCCCATCCCCTCTCCTCCCCTCAGCAGTAAAAACAAGCTCACCTCAAATACTCTCTCTCTCTTAAGTACTCTTTCACTCTCCGTACACACCAGTGTCAACACACACAGACACACAAACACACAGACCCCTGGCACAGCCCTCGACCCACGTCCAAAACCACACTTCCCCACAGTGCAGCAGGACCTACAGGGAATCTAACCCCACTCCTGCCTCTTACCATTATCCCACTGGCCTTCAACCTCATTCAAAACACCTGTGTGTGTGTGTGTGTGTGTGTGTGTGTCTGTGTGTGTTTGTGTGTGTCTGTGTGTGTATGTGTGTCTGTGTGTGTGTGCGTGCGTGAGTGTGTGTGTTTGCTCGATGCACGTGATGAATGTGGACGTGGCTGTGCTAACGTGCCTCCTTCCCATTCCTGGCTGTGGTGGTGCATGCAGAGTGGGGCCTCATCAAAGGCTTTGAGGTGGAGGGGGTGGAGGAGGTACACTCCGGCCCTGCTCTTTCCCGCTGCCCCCCTCCTTCCGTACCTCTTTGCCCAACACTCAGGTCTGTTTGCGCAGGCAGATCGGTTCAAACAACCTCCACACTGCTGCTCTCGGAACATTTGCACCACACCATGTGAATGCCCTGGACGCCAACGTGAAATAGACTGAGTGGTGACCACCGCACCAACCCGTCTCCTCCTCTATTCAAAGGGCTCCTTTCTACCGGCGGCCCCCGCGTCCCGGGCGCACCCCCCAGGAAAACAGGGGCCCCTGTCCTCCCAGCGCGTTTGTTGACACGGGGGGGGGATCCTCCTAATGCATAATGATGAAACTGTTCTGTCACCCTGACAAGGTAACATCTTTGCTCCTGTGTAAGGGGCCCGCGAGCCAACATATGGCGCGGTGTATTGCGGGCGACATTGACGTATTGCGAGCGGAGTTGGAGGGGGTTCCCATCAAGAGGGGGCCTGGTCCAAACCACTCACTCCATAGATCATCAGAGACAGCCCGCCCTCCCTCGCCTGCCACGGGCTTCCCGAGTGGGCCGCCTCTGGCAGACAGGAGTGCAGGAGGAGAGCGGAGTGTGTCTGCGAGCGCGTTTACATGTGTGCGCTATGAAACCTACACGGACACGGGTTGTTTCAAGGCAGGCTTAATAGGCGTTGAGAAGACCACACACATGCACACGAAACACTTAGGTGCACACTTATTCCTACGCACACACCCAGACGGACCTACTCACACACACACACACACACACACACACACATATACACATTAAGCACCTTGGAAACTCACAATGGCTGGCACCGGCCAAGAAACATAGGCCTCCGGTGTGGCTCTGTATCCCCTTTCAGCCACAGGGAGACACCTAACGAGCCCCTCAACGTTTTCCACGGCTGGGTGCTCAGCCTAAACGCTCGCAGAAGTGACGCCTCTTTGATGAGCTGCGTTAAGTGGCTTAATAATCCCAGCCATGACGCTCGCCTGCCTGTAGAGCTGGCCCGCGCTGCCCCTGGCAGACCCCGCCCTCCCTCCACCCACCCCCAGGGGGGAGCTGGCCAAATAAACAGATCTGCTTTCTGAGAGGCGGTCGAGTGCTGCCAGTCCAACGCTCCAATGCTAAGGTGCTCTTTCCTGTTAACATTCCGCCGACACAACAGCTGAATGATTGCCGTGGGAGGGGCTTGACGGAGGGGGGGGGGGGCACCCAGGCCGTCCCTGACGCCGGGTCGGAGAACACTGGAGGGCTTTGTGTCCCCCACAACCCTAGCCCTCTCCAGACAGGCAGACGGAAGGGCGGGCTTAAGAACACACACTGGCATATGCAAACACACAGACAGAACACGGGGCCAGGCCTTTGATCCCCCTCTGTCACGGAGGCATCTGAGGCCCCCCATCAGTCACCTAGAGAAGGCACCTAAAGCAACAGCCGGGGCTACTGGATGGGACCGCCCCCGGGGATGAATCCAATCGCATCACCAGGACTGGCATCCATTGGTGGAGGAGAAGGAGAAGCCTTGCATGGAAAACAAGAGAAGTGGAAGAATGGCATCAACACATTTGCCGCCTTCTATTTGCCCGTCTCCAGGCTCAAACACTGCAGCACAGGGACGGTGCTGTCAGCTCACTCAGAGGTGTAAGTGTATGCATATGAACTCAGGAAGAAAGAGGAGGTTGCTCATCACTTTCAATATTGACACAGACATACAAAGCCTCCTGTTGCCTCTCTCTCTCTCTCTCTCTCTCTCTTATCACGCTCTCTCTCTCTCTCTCTCTTTCTCTCTCTCTCTCTCTCTCTCTCTCTCGTCTGTAATTATATATAGTAAATACTGTGTGTAACAGAAGGCATTGTATGTCTATGTCAGTATTGAAAGTGACAAGCAAATGGGGATGTCATAGCTATATATATTATATTTCTACGACATCCCCATTTCCTGGTTGATAATAAGTACCTGAATACATAAAAGAAGCTCCTCAAGTCCCTCCTGTTTCTATTAATGTTTTATTTAGTGTTTCATATTATCATAATCAAAGTACCAATAAAAACAACAAAGTAGAATAAAATATACATATCAAGTGACAGTCTAGTTCCGTAACCTGTCCCGCGCAGAATCTTGATGTTATGTTAACAAACAAATTAGCATTTAAATGACTGCTGCATTTTATCCTTCAAGGTTATGTTGTTATGGATATTAAATTAGGCTGTGTGTGTGCGCGTGTGTGTGTGCCAATAGACAGGTCCCCTAGAGAGGTGTTAGAGAACGGTTTGATTTAGAAGGTTGGGCAGAGAGTGTGGTAAACGTGTGTGTGTGTGTGTGTGTGTGTGTGCTCGTGTGCTTGTGCGGCAGGCACATCTATCCGTTTCCCAATGTTCTTATATGTCTGATCACCAAGCGGAGAATTTAATCGACCAAAAAATTTTTAGGAGTTTATTGTTGAAACAAACTTTGTGTTTCTCCTCAACAGGGACAGCGAGTGTAGCGGTGCTGGTTTCAGCGTGAGCAGGGCATGATTATTCTCATCCAGGCCCCCGCTCCTAGAACAGCGACAGGCATTAGAGTGTGTGGTGTGTTTTTCTTTCTGCCCTGCTGCACAGGCCCTGTTTGAACAGCAAACAGTCTTCAGACACAAACTACACCCGCCAGCCAGAGGGTTTAACTCAGTTTGTAAAATAAATTCCCAAACCGAGATTTTTAACTCAGTCTGGTATAAGGCAGAGAGAGAGAAAAAAAGGGGGATGGGGGGTGTTGAGAGCCCTATGTTCTTAAATCTTCAAGGCTTCAAACAGTCACAGAATTTTCATATTATGGCTTCATGACTGAAAATAGTTAAGGAGCATCCATTATCCTGTTGTTTATTTTGTACTATGAAAGAGTGGGTTGTGTAATATAGACCCATGACTTTATTTATTGGACTTGAGGTGGAAAACTAAATCTGCAAAGCAACTTAAAGAATTGTGACACCATCATGGTTAGTTAGAGATATTTTTGTGACTCCTTTTTGGATGCTGTCCCATTTTAAACACGTAGCAGGTCTGGAATCTAGTCAAATGAACACCTTGTTACCAAGTGCAAACCGATTTCTATGCAGAAAGACAGATATTTCTGTAGACTTGAGGCAGATGGAGAATATCTGTTTAAGAACCCACAGCACATGTTATGTCATCCTGCACACAGTCAAATGTCTAGATGATAATGTGGTAGGTCCACAATGAATCTTTAAGACAAACTAATCTCCCCTCTACAGTATTTTACAATCACTTCACTAACTGCAGAACATTGAAATTTTGATCACTTATCAAATGTGTCCTGTTCAAAATGTTCCATTTAGCATTCATATAAGATGAGTGCAATATGTGATATGTAATTTGTGCATTGCATTTTGAGGTAGTACTACTTTGACTTTATGCTGTGTTACATAAAACCAGGGATTTTGGGTCAGTCAACAAAGGATCTTGTATTTATCCCAGCAATTGATTTGAAAAGAGTTCATAGCTTTGAAAAAACAAGGCATTTTGATGTTCTGTCCTGAGTTCTGTGTGTACAAATTTGAACATTGACGACAAGGTTTTGAAATTAGTGCCGAAGTGATTGTAAAAAAACTGTAATATAGTTGATTCATGATCCCGCTCAAATACATGTTGTTTTTAATCTACCCCTTGCCGGCTCGGCAGTCATAATAAAATGTGGATTAACTTGTAAGCTGGGTGATGTGTGGAGTTTCATTTAATCGATTCTTATGGCAGCGCCTCTCCTTCCGTCTGCTACAGTAAATATGTATGCTAATACAGTAGCTCATAAAGTTGTTAAAAACACCTCTTCCGAATATTACTGCGAGGGGAAAACCCGGGCGCTCACACACCTACACACAGAAATACACAGAAATACACCTACACACAGAATTACACAGAAATACACACACGCACAGAAATTCACATACACACCCTACACACATTTCCTCTCTGACTCCCAGTGATGACTTTGCCTGAGGCAGCTCATGTCTGTGAGGCCTCTGCATATTAACTCCATAACTCGGGATTGCATTACTATATTTACTCATCTCTCCAGTGTACGCTAAGCCTTGGGATAACGTCCATTTACTACGGGAGGTGTGGAGGCTGGAGCGCTCGTGGTGCGGACTGCAGGGCCAGGGGCAGCAGGGAGGACTGGGCTGTGAGGCGGGGGGCACTGGACATCACAGCTGCTGCCTGGCAAGGCCTCTGTTGAGCCAAAGGGGGCACACACTTTGAGGAATCGTTCCCTGATCATTCAATCTCCGCACAATCGGTTTTCCTGTGTTTTCTACTCTCAGCTTATTTGTTTTGTGTCTACTATTAATGTAATGGACATACCTCAATTATGATAATTGTCTTAATTTGAGAACTAAATCAAATACAGAACTTCACCGCCCCAGACATTCAGGAAACATTATGGTTCTAAAAGGCTATGGAATGTACCTAAACACCCCTTACCCACCACAGCTCTATAATCTATAGGCGGGGCTCCCTGGTTGAGTTGTACATGAATATATATCAATTCCTATGCTGAAGGACATGTGTGCTTAGTTAGAGCAGGTCCCTCTTCTGCCCATTAATCCTGGTGAAACCGGAGCTAGGCTACAGATTGCTGCTCCGACATTCCAAAGTGTGTAGATCCATCACGGGGAATGCCAACCTGGAAGCATTCAGACCCCCATTGAAACAGTTCCTGCTTTTCCCAAGTCACCCGCCTCACTCCAGACATTTATTTATTCAGGAATACAGTGCCGCCCTGATGCAAAAAGTAATTTTTGGAACCTTTTAGAAGGACGCTTTAGGAGAGTCAATGCTAATGTTTTGGTATATTCCTGGTAGGGGACAGGAAGTGGAGATTTACAAGTGGAATTGTCCAACATTTAGGCATGCCAGCACTGGGTGGGATGATGTTATTCCAAAGGCAGAAAAGTCCACCTCCACCCAGAGAACACATATCCTTTAATACCAGATCCACAAACCTGCTCTGAGCGTCCATAGACCTTCATTCCAACCCAACATTTCACTGGAAAATAGGAGAGTACTCCTCATTCCCACACAAACTCAGGCATCAATAAATGGTGTACTTTTTTTATTAACCTAATTTATTACCTACAAAATTAAATATTGAATTGATAGAAAAATAATAATTGTTCAGGGGAAATCCCTGTGGACATGTGTGCCCTAATGCCTCTATTTGTCTTCCGGATGATTTTGCGAGGTGCTCCGAGGTCAACGAGGGGCCCCCCGGAGTCTGCAGACAGCGGTGGGAGACCTCTAGGACCATCAAACCCAGGGCAGATGAGAGTGTGTCCTTGGGAGTTTTACACTACAGAGACCGCTGGGTTTATTGGCTGGTCAGCAGTAACCCAGACCTCTCTTCCATTACAGATATGCACAGGCTCCTTCCTGGCACCGACCGCAAGGAGGGAGCCAAGCGAAAGAGTCCGTCTGCCCCCCTCTCCCACTCCTCTGACTTTTTTTTGTCTTTGTCCCCATCCACTTCTTTCTCTCTCTCTCTCTCTCTCTCTCTCTCTCTCTCTCTCTCTCTCTCACGCACACTCCCACACATTCTGGCAGGGGGGTCTTGAAAGGCCCGTTCCAGGTGTTTGAACTCTGTTCCCATCATTACCGGGCTCAGCCCGGGGATCTCCTGCTCGTGACAGCCTTGTTGATAGATTGTAACCGTACAGTCGTAATTGATTGACTGCGCCTCACTCAATGTAATATGCATTCGTGGAGGTTACAGGTAGAAAGGGGGCAGGTGGTAATGACTTGCCTTCATGTCCCGTGGCAAATGACCCTGCACAAAGACTCACGGACACTTCACCATTGAAGCGGGGAGGGAGACTTTTGCATTTCACTCCGTGGATATTCTGCTTTGCAGGCAAAAGAAGGTTCTGCTTTCCCTTTTAATCAAATTTCAATTATTCCGACGGAGGAGAGGAAACACACTCGTTTTGTGGTGGCTCTGTCTCTGTGTTCTTTAAAAACAGTATTTTCCTCCAGCAGGTCCAGGTAATTAATCATCCATACATGTTTGAAAACATCAGCGACTCTCCTCTTCGCGCTCTCAGTACTTTCCCTCTGTTGTCGAAATGTGTGAGCGATTACCACCAACCTAAATATATTACATATTCCAAAGTGTGGAAAGTACACATATGGCATCGCCTTTGAAACAGCTCTTTATTTGAAGCATAAGCGGAAAAGAAAAAAGGAACCTGAAAAGGAGTGTGACTTCCAATTCACAAACTTGTAGGAAGAGGAGAGGGGAAACGTACAGTAGCAGGTCAACAGTTTTGCTTTTCTAGCAAACCAAGAAGTGAAGGAAAGAAAAACGACCAATTCAGTCCTTCCTCCGCCGTCTCTATCAACCCAGGGAATATGCTGCTACACCTGCAGCGTGCATTCAGTTCATCCTCAATGCTGGCAGTGTCGACGTGAAATGTGGTCTTTCGAGGACAGCTGTCTGTCTGTCTCATGTAAGGAAACATCCGTTTAGGCAGAGCCAGTCAGGTCACCACAGGGGGATGCAGTGGATTTGCTTCTCTAATTAGAAGTGTCAAGATCCTTTTTCCTGAAGACCGACCGAATGTATTCTTCCGTATGCCTGCAGTCTGAATAACGGTGCAAGGTTTCCATTAGGTCATCCTCTTCAAAATACTCCCCTCTATCCACTCTCTCTCTCTCTCTCTCTCTTCTCTGTTGGTTTTGTGACAGCAGTGAAATGGACCAGCAGCACCTGACTGCCAAGGTCACATTGAGAAACCACATGCGGCCCTGAGTCAACAATGTCATCGTGAAACAGTGAATATATACAGGATGAAATGTAATATTAACATTTGGCAGGTGCGAATTGACGATATTAGGCTGACGCTGTCAAAAGTTGTTTTGTTTTGAAATTGATTTGTGGCGTCGCGGTAACCGTTGGCAAGGCACTCTGAATCAGGACAGCGTGTGCGCACATGGCCTAGGTAGTGGAAAGTGTGGCATCCATAGACACAGTCAGCCTCAAGAACAAGGTCAACCTGGCATACGTGAGGTTAGACGATTTAAGGTGGCATCGTCATCTTTGTCTGTCTTAAACTCATAGAGGCACAGACACAGACACACAGACACACACGCACACACACACACACACAAACAAGCAATATGTACCTACCAATAAAACAATAAAACAACACACAAAATGCATTTATGGTACAGTATATTGTCATTGACCCCCATGGCCTGTATGCAGATGGCCAGGCAGTCATATTGCTCACCAGAGGTCCAGTGAGCCTCTATTGTCTCAGGAATAGACTCTACATAGCAGATTAGGTGACCCTACACATGCATAAACACACACACACAAAACACACAGGCACACATGCACAAACTCACACCATTAAAGCATGCGCACACACACGCCACACACACGAGCAAGCTCCTTTGTTTCACAGTACCACCATGATTCTTTTGTTTCATAGGGGCATAAATGGCGGAGCGTGGCGGATCTGTAAATATAGCACCAACTCCAGTCCCCTAAAAGCAGGACGGGAGTCTGAGATGTTTCCTGCGCTATCGGACAAAGACAGGGGGCACAGCGAGAGACAGATCAGTTTCCCTCCTTTCCCCCTCTCCTCCTCCCCCGGTCCGTCTGACTACCTCCTCTGCCTCACTGAGACACAGAGGTCCTATACCCGGGGCCTATCTTAGCATGCATCCGGATCCTACGAGGTCCACCGTCCCTCCAGAAATAGAGGAGCATCGGAAAAAAACTGCCGGGCTGCGTGCTGACGTCACCATATCGAGGGTAGCGGGCACAGGGGAGACAGGGGGAGTAGATTACCGGTCTCTAAAAATAAATATGAAATATGGCTTCTGTGCCGCAATCTCCCTCTCCCGTTCTCTTTCTCTTTCTCTCTATTCCCCTTCCTTCTCTTTATTCCCTTTCTCTCTTTTTGGCACAAGGGCAGACGTGTCTGAGAGAAAAAACAAAGCTGGGTATTTATCTAGCGTTTTCCTCAGTGAGCACGCTGCGAGCTTAATGCACGTTGGAATGTGCTCTTTGCATGTCGATGCTCACACAGTCTACTGTGAAGACCAGTTCCACCCCTTCTTAATGAAACACCCTAACACACACTGAAACACCCACCCACACACACACACACACACACCCAAACACACTGGCGTGGCCTGGCTGCACATTATTGTTGCAAGCCCTCGGACTCTTGCTCTTTTTCTTTACTGGTCTCGGAGGGCCATGAGCGCCGAGCCCTAATTGGCTCCAGAGCGAACCATAACGCCGCGGACCGGGCCGACGACCGCTGGTGTTCATCGCTGCACGACCGTAACGAGCGTTTTGCAAACAACACAGAGGAGCTGATAAGAGTCCAGGTGGGTAATTGATGTGGTTACTAAGTGGCTCATTTGCATCCTTTACGCATATCAAACTAAGCAGGCGGCCAGGGAGGGGGAGCGGGGAGACGGGGAGGGGGGGGGTTCCGGTTAGGGGAAGAGGGGAGGGGGGGGAGGGGCATTAAACGGCAACTCCAAATGTAGTCGGGAGATCCAGAAACCTTGGAGGAGGCAGCAATCAGTGAGAAGACAACTCCTGAGGGGGTTCCTCTCTTTCCCTTTTAAACTCTACCTCCCTCCTCCTTTTTCTCCCTCCCTCTCTTTTTTTTTATCTCTCTCATCTCTGGGGAGTGGGCAAGGGAAGATAAGCAGACCTTACAACAGGTGATCAAGGCCATTAAACACCCAGAAAGGATGGGTGGTGCTTGTTAACCTGCCTTTACCATCAGGAAGACATCCCCGAGACTTCCTTTGCTGGTGTTATCATCCAAACCCACGCATTTAACACAGATGAACCGCGTGGAGGCATTCGAATAAAGCCAATGAGGTCAAAGTCTTTAGCGTGGCAGATAGCATAATGCAACCAAACCAAGGGGGGGTGCTAACGTGAGTACCGTGGTGTTGGAGATGTTTGGATTACACCGCGGATCTCCGTGGGCTAAAGGTTCCCCAGCTGTGCTCTCTGGCTGAGGCCGACCTCCACCCATAGTTCCTGGCAGAGGGCTGACCACCAGGCCCGGGTGGGTGGAGAGGCCCCAGAGCCAAGGAGCCTTTCCAGTAGACAACAGGAGAAACATTCCGCGCATGAATAGACTCCATTCTTCGCTTCCCCTCCCGAGAAAAAGTAGAAGGGAGATTTCCATCCAAACAAACACGAGCCGTGTAACGGCAACACCGCTCGCCTCATCCATGGGGAGGGGAGAGAGGGCGCCAAGGACACAGCAGCTGCAACCAGATCAAACGAACTCTGTTTGTGTCTGGTGGAAGAGGCGATGGCGTCCTCCTTAGTGTAAAAGGTTGTTGGGGCGAGGGATTATGGTGGTCGACATATTGATGTACGAGGTCCTAAATGAATGTGATGAGGACATCGCTCTGGCCTGGTCCTGTTCTAACTAACATGGCACTAGGTATGTCCAGGTAGTTCATTGTTCATACACATTACCTGTGGTGGGAGGATGAGTATGAACCTCCAGTCCTACAAAGGGTGACCCACTGAGGGTGTATGTGGACATGGAGGGGACAGTCCTCTCTGCCGTCACCCCTGGAGGACAGCAGGGTTCCATCGCTGACCCCTGGGCCCTGGGCACCAGGTGCTGCTAAAGGCTGGTGAAACCTGAGCCTCTGGGACCGTGTCTCTCTCTCTCTCACTCTCTCTCTCTCTCTCTCCCTCTCTCTCTCTCTCGCTCTCTCACTCTCTCACTCTCTCTATCTTTCTCTCTCTCTCTCTCTCTCGCTCTCTCTCACTCTCTCTATCTCTCTATCTATGTCTCTCTCTCTCTCTATCTCTCTCTCTCTCTCTCACTCGCTCTATCTCTCTATCTCTGTCTCTCTCTCTCTCTCTCTCTCTGGCCTAGCTGATGGCAGCCCTCCTGGGAGCAAATCTGCTGCTTTAGCGCTCCTCTGTGGTTTATGGAGGTCTCAGTGAGCCGCCTTATGGGAGCTGCACCTGCAGAACCGTCCAAACAACCAGGAACAGCGGCCATATTGTAAAAGGGCCCTTGTAACATCAATCGTTCTCTTCTGCTAACTCTACACTCACGTAATGAAACCCACTCGTCTCCACAGCATGTGTCCTTAATGTGGAGAGAGAGAGGTGGAGAGAGAGAGAGAGTCAGGGAGGGCAGGTAAAAAAGAAAGGGAGCGTCTGCATGTTTACCGTATGAGCAATAAAGAGAAAGAACAAAAAGGGGAGAGAGGGAAAGGGACAAAACGATATCGTTAAGGGAACAGAGAGAAAACAGCTAATGAGAACAGAAGAGAGTGCAGTCAGAGAGATAAGAAGAAGGAGACAGGGGACAGACATGTAACTCTTAGAGTGAGAGGAGCAGAGTGAACGCCGTCTCTTAAGCAGATGAAGCTATCTAAAGCCGGGGCCATTTTGTCAGTGGCGCTGCCTGACCGCGTGTCACTCTGCCCAGCAGGTCTTCAGTCCAGACAACCATTCATCACCAGCACGCACACAAAGGATGGCGATCATTTTCCAAAGAATCGAAGAGAACATTTCGGCTGGTGTGAGCCAAAAAAGATCGGTCTGCCGCTGGCTAAGCCGACAAAATAAATCTGCCCCCGGACACATTACAGAATAGATATGTGACGTTGAGCACTCTCCGAGTTTCCAGGGGCAACTCCAGAGTGCTACGGTCACAGAGTCTTGTTTTTTTTTGGCTGTGTGTAGACGGGGCTGGGGCGTGACGCTGCATCACAGGGCGGTCCAGGCCGACCTCTGCGACCAATCCACCACACTGCCAAACATGTTTGGACCAAAACACCAACGTCCCCTGAGGGAAAGTCCCTGGGTTTTACCCCGGACCTGACGGACCATCAAAAATGAAGCATCCCCCAGAAATAAAAAAATCCCAGTGTGTTGACTAAAAGGCAACCACAGGTGGTTTTCCCCCAAAACCCCCCAGCCCCTGGCCTGTCCCTCCCCCCCGCCCCCCGCCCCCAGCTCCCTCACTCCCCGGCGGAACGATTTCCACGCTCGATCTGTCATGTGAGGAGCGACACGGCTAAGTCGCTGTCAGAGCAGAGAGAGTGATTCCCGCTGCTTCTCCGCATCACCCAGGCTGCTCTCCCGTGGCACATTTCCCAGCACGCGCACACACACACACACACACACACACACACACATGCGCGCACAGACACACACACATAACGGAGAGAGAGAGACAGATTATCTACGCCACACTTACTCTCTCCAGGGGGCAATCTGTCTGTGTTACAATGGTGTTAGTCACGGAGATAGAGGTGCTGGCCTCAGCTCTGGCATTCGTTGAGACACACACCCCTCCAAATCCACCCCCACCCCCGCTCACTTTCTCTCCCTACTTCCTCCCGCTCCTCACCCTATCTCCCTGCCTCTCTTTCGCTTTGGTATTTGAGTGATTCTCTTTCTCTGAAGTAGCTTCAAAGTCATACGAGTGTGGCTACTAACTCATTGCATCTGTTAGGTAAACGTGTGGATCTAAGCCATGTTCTCCTCCCCTCTTTACCGTTACTGTTGATAAACAGTGATGCTGTGAATGAGATAAATTAGCACACCGGAACACTGCGGTACAGTCTCATAGTGTCGGCCGTAAGCACTCCTCTGGGCTCTGGGCTGGAAACGTAGTCATTTTGAGCTTCAACTATAACACAGTTTAATGAGCGCCGTTATAATCATCTCCCCTCCACTCCATGCTGCTCTACAGTCTAAAGTGCTGAAGCAGGTGAATCCCGGCGTCAAACTTCCACAATGCTCTCCCGTAAACGGCTCATTCTGCAAGTAACACTTTTCTCCAAAGCGCTCACCCTCCACTAACCCCAACACTCAGCTCCAACCACAATGGCTGGCCCTTAAAGTAGATGTACCTTGTAATGCCAGCAGCTCTAGGTGTTTGTTTTTTGAGGCGTCCTGTAATGAGTTCTGAGACTGTCGTTTGGATGGGTCTCCAGGCCTCTCGCCAGCCCTAATAAGAGATGGTGCAGAGGCAGACGGATCATCCGGAGCGGCAGCCATGTCTAATGAGGTCATAATGCGGCCTGGAATGGCTCTTTCAGCTGGGGGAGCGACAGCCCCCCCACCCGCCAGGACATCGCCTCGGGCACAAAGGAAATCAAGAAGTGTTTCATAATTTCCAATTAAAAGCCGTGCTTTTGATCACTGAGCGAAATCGTTATTGTATGTGTTTGTGTTTTAACGGCGTCGTCGAGCAACAGGTGTGTTTCTATAGATTGACTGTGTCTTCTGAACGCTGCTGGAATAACCTGGTGTGAGTATAAAATGCTAATTGTATTACCAGAACGAATTCAGTCTTAGGTGTTTTTATTAGAGGCCCTATATTAGAGAGCATTTTCCTCTACAAATCTATAATATACTGTACTGTACAGTACAAAGAGCATCAAATAATAGATAGATCATAAAAGAATAAAAAATAATAATACAGTTAAACACGAAACACAATTCAAAACTTTATATTGGGAAGCTTTTCTGTTTAAACTGCGGTTCACTCAGGGCCCAAAATGTGTGAGATAGACGTGGGAAATGGCTGCTTCATTTCATCTGATTCTATTCCTTTATTACGGTGTGCAGGTCTCTGGGGAGCGTTGGCATCGATTGCTGATTTAATGAAAGCGTCTGTTCCTCCTGGCTCGCTCTCGCTCTCCCTCCCATTCCTCAGTCCTCCTCCGGGTCACTCCGCTTAAAATGCCTCCGTTAATCAGATTTCTGTTAAAAGCCGTAAATAGAATCCGAGCTGTGCTGCCAAGACACGGTCCTCTCTACCCGGCTCCCTCCACTGTCTCTCTGTCCCTCAGTAGTCGGCCCAAGCCCAGTTTGGAGTTCCAGCCTCGTGGTCGCCCGCAGACAGGAAGCAGACCAACAAGTGTGTTGCAGCCCTGACCGGGTGTCTGATTAGTGGCTAGAGAGCCTGCCTCGCGCTGGGTGGTGGACTGCTGGGTCCATGCCTCTGGAGAAGGAGAAGGTGGATAACACTTAAAACCAGCATGGCAGAATTACTGTGGCTGGGAGGGACTGCAACACTGGTTTAACATTTTGAAATTAGTTCATTTTAGTCAATCAATGAAATTTTGAATGCGTGTTTCCCACCTGAGGATGTTTACTCTGATATAATTTGGATCAGATCATGTCAGAGTTTGTCTCGCTGAACAATGTCAGAACAGAAAATTTGTTGAAAAACAGAAGTCCAGGTTTTAAAAAAAAGTGGGTTTTATTCTCGTTTTCCCCATTATTGTAATGCTCCTCTCCAGGTTATCGTGGTCACTTTTATTTGAGACCTTAGTGAGTTGTAAAGTGGTGTGAATTCACTTTTTCACGAGCTGCTCCAGTTGTTAACTATGTCAACCATATGGAAGTCATCACCCTGTACAGATCCTTCCCAAGCTTGGCACGGCTCTGTCTTTGCTCACTTCCAAGTCAAAAGATGGTCTGTTTTGGGGCCCCCATGTTAGACCTGTGAAAAGACTCAACCTCGTCCTCACCACATCGTTTACGTTGGGTCTATTTAAACTGGAGAGACTACTGTGAAAGAAAAACACAAACAGAAAGAAAAAAAAAACAACTAAAAACAACCTGCCATATTATGCCGGCTAATATCACTGTGGGGTCCTGCGCACCACTGTTGATTCTTTCAATATTGACCCACGAAAGGCAATATGGAGGGGGATCAGAGAAGAGTCCTGGCTGGCCGGCTGACTGGGTGGTTCTGGTGCAGGGCAGGGCTCTCCTGCGGCTGGCTCTACCTTTCTCTGTGCACAGTGAACCATGCATGGAGGGTTATATTTAACACCACCACACCATGACCATCGCATGGGAAACACCAGCGCCACCCTCCCTGCAGTACGGAATGTTCATTTTCTGCAGTTTGATAACAATGGGACATGAACTTGTCAGAGGGGTACAGATCCTATCTGGGCATTCTCTAAAAGGCAAGGCATGACTTTTCTCTCTGCGGTTGATGAGCACCACTGGAGACTGCCACCAGAGCTAATCATCACATTGTTCCTAATGAATGGTCAGCCAAAATGATTATGCACTCTACAAAAACTCTTAATTAGCCAGCCCCCGTCTTCAATCAACTATCTAAATTGCATTAGTACAGTTCACTGATTACTGACCAAAAGAAGGATTCTTTCTCTGCAAATACCACATTGAGCCGTGGATGGTGCAATCTAATCGGTGACCACTCGATGAGTGAATCATGTCATAATGAAATGGTACGGCGTATCGGGAGTGTTAACTTCAGTGGGTGCACACCGGGCCGCCCTGCTTTTTTCAATAGGCTTTTAAGGCAATTAAGTGATGGGCTTGGACAATCATTCCTCTTTTCCCGCTCATTGATCCTTTTCGTTTTGGCTCCTCCAGGCCAATTTCTCTCCCTACTCTGAAGACTCCAAATTCAATGGTTCTTTCCTGATCACTATAAATCCGGGGTCTGGATTTCAACGGGCGGAGAGAAGTATCAGTCTGTTTTCCTCGACTTGTCCCAAGTGCATTTCCATTTTTGAAATGAAAACATTTGATTGAATAGCCTCTTTGCCACCTCGTTTGCTTCATTGACTTCAATGTAGTCGATGTTTATTATACCTCAAATGGAACTGTTGATGAACTATAGGCGGGGAAAATGTTTGATCTATGAAGTTTCTCGTCTGTTCGATGAGCAAAAACCCCAGCCAACTAAACAGTGGTAGGAGGGAGAACATCACCATCTAGAGCACAGCTGAGGACATGTCAAATGCTCTCTGCCTCAAAGGCTCGCTGCTCAGACACGTACCGGGGCCGTTTGGACCGGGGCCATTCAAGTTGTTTCAAACTCATTAAAAAACGCAGGTATTTCATGCAGCAATATTTTTAAATCATTAGTTATGAAATCAATGGGGTGTGATGCACATTTAAAAACAACTTTCTGCTGCTTTGAGATACACGTGAAAATATGTACGTTTTTTCTGCACTATGATCTATATAATACAATAGGCACAATTGACTACATCATGTTGCGTTTAATGACCTGTGGTCTTGTAGTGTGATCAGGTTGTCCCTCGAAAACTGTGTTTTCTCTATTAGCTGAAGAACTGTATTGCTGGCTAATAAACTACAGCAGTAGTATTGCTGGCTTATAAGCTACAGCGGTGGTGGTACAAATGGCCTTGATTTCCTGCATTCCAGCTACGGCCTGTGTATTTTCCTTTCAAGTGATAGATTGTTAGTGGCTGTTCCCACCCCACTTTAAAGAGCTTAAACGACTGTAATTGCCAGAGAAACACACAAAAGTCTGGATTATGCCTCCTTTGCAGAGGCAGGCAGCAGAAACAAGCAGCTGACATGGTATCTGAAATCTCATTATTTAAACCAGCACACTCCAGTCCCCATAAAACGCCTCGCAGCCACCAGAACATTTGTTAAACACACTGAGATTGTCAGAGCAGGCAAATTAGTCACTTCGGAGAGGGCTTTTTTTTTTCTTTTTTAATACTTGTTATTTTTCTCTCCCTCTTCTGTGTTTGACTTCCGAGCGCTAACTGTTGGCTGTAATCTATTAGCATCCGGCGATTAATCAGGTGGTTGCTGAGCGGCCGCGGGGGTTGTTGTGATTTAAAGGCCATAACGGCGTCCTCTCTCTCTGCTCAAGCACCTGCATTTCATTTGTTTCTGTTTCCCCCCGGCCCGTAAATCTGAGAGGCCTGTCAGCGTGCCATAATATTAGGCCAATAATCAAAGTCAATTATCATCCTCTCTCTCTCCCCTCCCTCCTCCTCCCCCAGCCCTCCCCCTGCCTCGCCGTGCCCACTTCCACTCCGCCTAACGACGAGGACCACGGGCCAATTCAGAACTTTCCTCTCCTGGCTCTCCGTCCATTTGCCCCGGTAAGATGTGGCTTCCTGACGCGGGCTTGAAAACCCCCTTTTCACCCGCTCCTCACCTCCCCTTAATGTGTGCGTGCCATGCAGACGAGCGATAGATCTCCCGCGCTTGGGCCTCCCTTCCAACTCATAAGAATGATTAGGGTAGAGCCCAGCCCCCCTCTCCTCTCCAGGCCCGTGCACCAGTCAAAAAAGTGCTTCCTGGAGTCAAAAAAGGCGTATGATGGACGAGCGTTTGGCAGTGCGAGGCCAGGCCCCGGTATTGTGCGTGCCATGGAGCCTGTTTTATAGGGTCCATGATAGATGTTGTTTAGAGCGATTTAAGCGCCCCTTATGCTGGTGTCAGCATCTGACCCCTCGGCAGTGATAAAGCTATCAGATATAGGGAGCGGAAGTAGACGTGAAATATGGAGGGAGGGACGGCAGGGCAGATAAACTCCCGCAGGGCTGGCACCCTCCCAGCTCTCAGGAGGTGGAAGCCTCCTACGGGTCTAAAGTACACACACACACACACAGCCCGGGGGGGGGGG
>JAVQIZ010064688.1:0-18873 GCA_036023535.2 Galaxias brevipinnis
CCCCCGGAGATTGGTTAATTCCCCAGCTACAACTTGTTGCAGTTAACCACCACAACTGGACTACTACGGCCCCCGGAGATTAGTTAGTTCCCCAGCTACAATTTGTTGCAGTTACCCACCACAACTGGACTACTACAGTCCCCAGAGATTAGTTACTTCTCCGGCTACTTCTAGGTTTTGGCCTATAAAGAGACAAGCTCCCGTGGGGTGAAGTTTTCCCACTTGTTATCGAGATATTTTAGTAGATGATTCTTTGTTTTTGGAATCTCACCTCTGTGTTCATTTTATGGAGTATCCAGTCGTCTCCCCACAGGCTCCGCGGGAGTCTTTCTCCTTCCTGGAGTCAGCCGGCGGCTAGCCAGCCCTGTGGAGATACGCCAAGGAGATATCCATCCCATCCTCGTCGCCAATTGTAATGGATAATTTCAATCTGTGACAGAAAATAACCAATTAATGAGAGGGAGAAACCATGAAGAGATCATGTACAATTTTATTGATGACTACAGAGTCTGAGTCAGAGTCTGCACACAGATACGGTCAGATCAGTCTAACGACATAGCAAGTTCTGATTAGTTGACAAGGTTCTAACGAGTATATAGGTCTACAAGATAAACAATCATTCCATTGGACAAGATTACATGTTCGTAATCAGCATATCTAAAGACACATACGCAGGAAACTAAGACATGACTTAATGTTATGACTTAACCAAATGTCTAGCCTTCAGTGTCTCCAAAAGGCACATGCTATCTCTTTGGTGACCTGGCCCTCGCTCTGACCATCCCCTCACCCCTGAACCACATCCCAGGCCAGAACATCCGCTAGGATGTCCAAATTTGGCCACAACACCCTGCAGAGTTGGCAGAAAGTGCCTGCAGGCATAGGGAATAGGGATAGGTAGGGATATCTGCAGAGCATCATATATGAAGCCTACAGTAACAGAGTAGGGAAAGATTATCTTCTTTTCAGGTGGTAAGTATCCCCGCAGAGTTAGCATTGAAAGCCTGCAGGAATAGGAATTAGGGACAGGTATAGGAGGGGTATCTCTCAGTTTAAGAAACAACTTTTTTAAATATATATATATATTATTATTTTTTTCTCTATATCTGGCCGTGCGGAGAGCGGATATAGAGGGGGTGGCTCTGATACGTCATTGCTCACCGTTAAGCCTTCTGGAGGTGTCCTGGGCTCGAAACATCTGGAATGGAGGGTGCCCACTTGAAAACCCCAATGACATATCTGCTCTCAACCCAAGTCCATTCTAAAATGTTGTGTTTTGAAGTGCTTATCTTGGAATATTGCATAATGGATATTAGAACATCCTATCCTGTGTATATTGAAATGTGCCTGCTATACTAGCACTGTGAAGGCTCTTTGAAGCTGTTATTGCAGATGGTTTTGGTTTACAGTTGGTGTTGGTTTACATTTGCTGAGCCTTAACTATCATATTACATAGACAACCTGATAAAACAATTATATTGATATAAATCAAATAATGACTAATCAATCCGACGCGAAACTGTATAATAGGCGTAATTACAATTAATTTTGGCTTTATGTTTTTGAAATTGTTTACAAATGAAAAACAAATTCATGTATTTTTCAGGGAGATATGATTCGAATAATTTTTCTTTTAGTCATCTAACCAATTATGTGATTTGCTATGAAAGACATTATATATTTAGTTGAAAGTGTTGTTACTTGGCGTGTGTTAAACTGACACGTTGATTAGGCTTCCACAATACATTTGATTGGTTGTTGGCTTGTCAGCCACTGAAGCTGTTCAGGGTGTCACTTGACACTGGGTAACAAGGCAGAGAATCTTTGAGCAGTGCTACAAAAAAAAAAAAAAAAGTTTTAATCAGGGAGGCCAAAGAACGGCCCATATAGTTTCGACTCAAGCAGACGTGTTTGGTATGAAGGACGCAGTGTCTCAACAAAATGTGCTTGGGTTAGGGTGGTGTAGGAGTTCTATTCAGATGCATGACCTAGTGGGAGTTTAATTTTGGAGAGGCGGGCGTATACTTTACAGATGGGTGCGTGGGTGCATAGCAACGGTAAACAAACCTGTACATACTCATTGAACTCAGCTGGAGATAGCTTAACTGTAGCTTTTTGCTAATACAATTTTGACTATGTAACACGTTTATTATATGTCTGCCATTGCCTAATATAGGCGCTAGGTATTTTACACTAGCTTTAATTATTTAAGTTTGAGCGTATTAGCCAGCGTTAAGCGTAGTTACGTGGACAACGTAAACGTTTGGATAAATAAAACATCAACCATGTCAACAAGTAAGGAACAAGCTGCCATCGGCAAAGTATTAAACTTCCTTCAAGAATGGGACCATGCCAATAAGACAGCGCGCAGTCGTATACTGACAGCTTTTCTTGACAAAAACACTGGGAGGACTTGCCCTGAGTTAGAGCTGGAGTTCGCACAAGTTGCAAGTCTCTTTCTCGCTCGACTGACCGCCTGGCTGAGGCTCACGTATCCATCCCGACCAGCCGCTCTGTAATTCAAAGATCATCTTTGATTTGACAGTTGAGCTGTGAAGACTCAACCTTAGTGATAGCCATATAGCTAGGTCACACATAACACAGTAGGCCTACACTTTAATTTAAATGATTGTAAGTTACTCGTGTTAATGGTGGGCTACAGAACCAAACCCCAATCCTTAACAGAAAATTCTCAGATATATGTTTAGTACATGCATAGGGCTACAGTTAAAAGCAGTAGGTGTTTTCCTCTCTGCTTCAAGCAAGTGAGTATAAACAACGTTAGCTCATGTTTGGTCTAATAGCAAAATGACGACTACTACTGATTACTACTCCTTTTCCCCAGTCATCGATATTTAATAGAGTTCCTTGAGGTTGGAGGAGTTTTGACCCTCCTGGAGATCCTGGGTCAGAAACAGACCAAAGAGGAAGACACGGCCGAGGCTCTCCGGCTTCTACAGGTTGTCTCAAACGCTGGGCGCAAGTACAAGGAACTTATCTGTGAAAGCTATGGTGGGCCTCTTACTTGTCCCACGTGCCAGTATAGAGTAGACCGTTTCGAACTCACAATATTGACTTTATTTTGTCGATGGAATATTTGACATGCAGGAGTACGAGCCATTGCGGAATGCTTGGCCAAGTCAAGCACAGAGGAAACCCAAGAGACTGCGCGGGCCCTACTAGAGTCACTGGCCCATGGCAACCCCAAATACCAGAACCAGGTCTACAGGGGCCTCATTGCTCTCTTGCCCTGTACCTCACCAAAGGCCCAGCAACTAGTGCTGCAAACTCTTCACATTGTGCAAGTATGTGTAACAGTGGCTGAAAACACTGTGGACTAATTTCATGCATACAGATCGAGCAGTAGTTTGATGGTTCCATTTCAAAGCATACTTTTTCTCATGCAGGCCATTGTAAAGACAGCCCACCCTTCTATTGTAGAGCCTGTGTTGAACATGCTTAGGTCTCTGCATCTGGAAGTGCAGTATGAAGGTAAGAACTGCTCAGGTCTCACAAAGTATCTTGGTCTTTGTGATTACAGTGTCATGTCTTTTATTTATATTCTGAATAGTTAACTAAGTGAGTTATCTTGTTTCAATGCAGCTGACAACTGCTGTCACTTTAAAATGTCATCATCCTTGTATGCATGTTTTTACGCCAGCGATTGAGCTGATTACAGACCTGAAGAACTACGAGGTGAGGCCAGTGCTGCTCAGTGGCCTGGTAGCTCTACTCAAACCTGCTAAGGAGGGAGTACTTAAGCACAAGATCTTAGAAGGTGTCTTGTTTGTCTCACATTCGCTGTTGAAAAAATTAAACAATGAATTATAAAGTATTACTAGAGTGACATTGACTGAAAACATAAACATAAATTGCTTGTACTTAATTGCTCTACAGTACATGGAAATGTAATAACCACATCAGCAAAGTAACACATGATTTCCTGCAGACCCAGAAATGACCAACATGACTCAATCCCTGCCTGTGTTTGTTCAGCAAGCTGCAGCATCCAAAGCCATATGGTAACTAGTCCAAAACCAATAATGTGACGTATTAAACTATCACATTGTAGCTATGGTGTAAACTGTCATACCACGTCTGTACAAACCGGTCAAGTGTTAGTTTTAAATCTGTTCTCATGGTTAGTATGACTTTGCGTCAAAGGTTGCTAGCCGAAGGGAGCGAGGAGCTGTCTCAGGAGCTGCTCCGCCTAAGAGTGGTCCACCATCTTCTGTACGCCATGGGCAATCAGGAGCATGCTGATGCTCAGAGACAAGCCAGCCTGGCCCTGGAGGTGCAGACACACACACACACACACACACACAGGGAATACATTTACAGACACAAGCTTGCACAATCCCTTTTCTCTCGTTCCTTTCTTACTTTAGCACTTTGTCCGTACATACCCTGTTGTGGAGGAGCTGGTGCGCAGAGCCATGGGCAGTAATCTATTTAGATCCTTTTCGGTAAGCTTCGAGTCGGTGTATACGTCGATGATTGTGTGCACTACTATGCAGTTACTGTAAAAGTTATGAAAGATGGTTAATAGATGCAGAGATGACACACGGTACGGCGCTCCTCTTCTGTGTGTGTAAAAGGCAAGCTTGTAACTACCCGTTGGTTTATTATTGTTTATGTATTTATTATCTCACAGCACAAAGCAGAGACTTTGTACATGAACATGGATGAAATCCAAGCAGATATTCTGCTTTCAAACAAGGTCAATTATCTGGAAGGTAATTATATATGTGCTAATACTATTCAAATATTCAAATTTGAATTGATCTTATGTGTATTTATTTCTCACTAAGGACTTCTTGTCAAGTGCATTGGTCAGATTGCTAATTCCTTTGTTGTCTGTCTGTATTTGGCCTTTCAGCTGTAAAGGATGTGGACTCAACGAACTGAGGCTAGAGGCATAGGTCTGTGCGTTGTTTTAGGCACAAATAGAAGAAGCTATTCTAATTTAAATGCAACTGGAATGATAGATTTTCCAAAAAGATTGTGTCTAGAACTGCATGCTGTAGGTCCTTAATTTGAACCCAATAACATACCCTTTATGATTTATGAGTAATGACAGTTTATGGCTTGTTTTCCTATACATATAAGATGCAAAGAGTTACAGTAAATATTACTGGCGGTTGAGCAGAGCAACAGGGAACACAGAATTATGGAAAGAAGACAATTTGACTTCTGGTCTTGTAGGCTATTTTCAAAATTCTTATTAAGGCGTTAGTCAACTTCTTTGAAATTGTCATTTTTGGGAGACAGTTGTTGGCATTCGGAAATAGCAACAAGACACCAAAAATTCTTAACACGTTTGCCTATAATGTGAATTACATTTTTAATACAAGAACCTCTGAAATGGCTGGATCACTGTCCACTTTGTCTTCATAAAAATGTTAAATGCCCCCTCCCTCCCTCCATCTTGCTTTCTCTCTAATAATTAGACACAAAAGAAAGACCTACATACATTTGGATTTTTAATAACATTACAAAAAAATATAGATGGGCAGAAAAGTATTTAAGGTCAGAACACGGAAAATATAAAAAGGTTTTGCATTACCAGGACTATGTTACAATGAACTAAGAGTCATACTTATAGAAAGGCTTTATACATACGTCTACTGGTTTTTGTAGGTTTTACAGACAAAAAAATAAGATGCATTTACAATGCATCACAATAACAATGTGCTGCTTGTTTTCATGAATGTTTGCGGTTGTCTAACAGAATCTGTGATATAACAAAATATATTTGTTATTGGAATAAAACAAACTTGAAATTGGAGAAAGCCACAAAGCTGCCTGAAGGTTAATGCATCATTACTTTTGGACAGGGTAAAATATAGTAGTGCATAAGCAAAGTCCAGACATAATAATAAAAATGTATAACCAAAACTTGCATTCAGTCATTGATACTTACACTGTAAATTGATTGTGAACTGAATAAAGAGTAAAATGTAAAATCTGATTAGCTATCCGTTTGAAATGCTTTGTTATATGTATGTACTAAAAGCTACTGGAACAGTTCAAATGATCAATAAACCTACAAATGTGGTTAATAAAGAGAACTATCCTAAGACTATCCTATCCTAAACTATCCTATTTAAATTCAAGCGCTTCTTTTTTTCAACAAATTTAACTTGATAAGATGACAATCACATACATACATTTTATTTTTTACTTATTACAATATTCCAGAAGTACATACTGAAAAAAGTATAACCATGAATTGTGTATGATATCAGTCATATTTTGGTGTATGATCCTGATCCAATTATGATGCCAATGAGCAGGGATGCTCCAACATTAAACACAATGATAAAAATAGTCCTAACAACCTTCCCTCCCAATAATGTTTCCAGAACACAGAGTGGTCGTTTCCCTTGTTTTGTAAACTTGCTTGTGCTATAGTTTCCACTCTGTCCAAAGGGTGTTTCACCGGCCAACACGGATGTCTGCAGGCCTGAGCTGCCTCTCCCCTTCTGCCAGGAAGATCTGCATGGCCCGGTAAAGCAAGTGCACCCCCAATTGCCTCTTCCTTGTAACAGACCAGGTAGACACCACCCCATAATAATCTCCTCTCCTCTGGTTGGTTAGCATCTTCAACCCTGTAGAATGGAGGATACATGATCAATATGCAAAGATAGAATTGTTAAAAATAAATAAAATTAAACAAACAAACTATTAATAAATTAAATCTACAAAACAAGCAATAAAAGATTTACACCCAGATGACTCTCAAATGAATGCTTGGCCAATGTGAGAATCTTATTTACATGATGTCTGGTTTCTCAGAATTAATTTATTTTTCAGTTTACATTTTTCTGAGTGAAAAACTAGCCACCCTATACTGGAAATAAATATATGTTTTATTTTAATACAAAGCAAACTGATAGAAAAGAGAGAAGAAACATAAGCTGACCAATTGCGTCCACCATGCAGGCCTCCCGAGTGTATGCCTCAACAGGAATGACGTTCTGAAAGCAGTGCAGAGAGATGACCCCCTGCTCAGCCGTCCACACCTGGAGGATGTGCTGTACTTTGGAGCACAGTTTCTGAACGGCAAAGTGATTGTTTTTTTTTTTTGTTAAAAGACGCATTTTGAGATGGTAATTGAAAGCCAAACAAACATTTATTTGACATAGTAGCAGACATGTTACCTTGGATGTTTTATCCCCTCTGTAGTATTCCAGAGCTTCATACAAGTGGCTGTACGGTCGAGAACGTTTGCCCTTGCCCACGTAGAAAATGGCACCGACAAACATCTGGAAGCACTCCTGGGGAGTCATAGACCGACTACGATATGGAAGGTTCATTGTTACTCTGTAAGCCAGAGAAAAGAACAAAATCTGTTTTTGTGAGAAACCACAGCAAAATGGTGATACATCTTGATTTTGACAGGTATTTTATGTTGTGCCACAGCGTGGCACAACGTTCGCTTTGTCAATCATTTCAGTGGAGACGCTTTCTACAAAGCCACCAAAGATCTGACCTGGGATCTAAAAGCAGGTAGTTGAAGCTTGACTTGATGACTCCCTCCCTCCACTTCCTGTTCTGATCTGGTTGGTCAAACTGTTGGCAGAGCGCCAGCTCATCAGCCTCACAATCAGGAAGCTCAAATGTCCTCAAAGCCCTGCACAGTTCTGAGCTGTGCCCTGGACCTGAAAAGCAGAAAACACATTTTAAGTTACAGAACTATATACTATATATACATATTGCATTGATTTGAACGACCATATACTGTACATGCATACACACAAAAACTATAGCCTAAATGTTGGCCATATTTTGTATACTTTGTATGCTTGCATGCCACAGGCACGCACGCACGGACGCACGCACGCACACACACACACATAGATGTTACACATATTTACCTGTTTTGGACTGGTCCAGTTGTGGTTGTGTTTGTGAATTAGGGTCCAGCAGCAGGTGACGCAGCCTCTTCATGTACACGGGCCGCGTGCGGCTGCTGATGGGGCCTGGGCTCGTCCCGAGCTCCACCAGCTGGCGTCTCAGCTCCTTGTCCGTCAAGCCTTTGGTCTGGGGCCACTCCTCCTCTTCCTGGCACTCCTGCGATGGCTGCTGGTTCTCCTTTCCTTTAGCCGGCAGGCCGAGCTGCATGGAGCGCCAGTCGTACAGCACGGTCTCCTCACTGCTGGAGGTGCTCATACTGGAGCTCAGCGAGGTGTTGGCGGTGGGAGGCACGTGGGTCTCGATCAGCTCATGGCCCCTCTCTGTGTCCGTGTACAGGTACTCCACGGGCTCCTCCAGGTCTAGGATGAGGGGCCGACCACCGGGGGTGTAGGAGAGGTTGGCCAGACGCTGGGGCTTATGGAGGCCTGACAGCCTGCTCATGCTGTAGCGAGGGGTGCATCCAGTGCCCGGGGTGCAGGGGGGTTCCTCCACCGACCTCTTTGGAGAGAAGTAGCAGCTCGATGAGGAGTTGGAGGAGGAGGCGGAGGAGTATGGGTGCTGTGAGCTGGAGGAACTGGACAACGATGACGAGGTGTCCTCAGTAACCCACGGTTTCTCCAATGCGAGGCCAAGGCTAAGCACCGGTTTCACGTCAGCAATCTCCTCCCTGCCCTTCTTTTTATTTGCCTCATTTGAACTGGACAAATCATCTGTGAGAAACTCTCCGGCATCAGCAACAAGGTCTCTCCTATAGGCTAGAATAATTTCCCTTTGATATTTTTCAAACGAGTTACCGGAGGTTTCCTCCTCTTTCTCCAGAATCACCGTGTCCGCTAAACTCTGGGGCATGAGGTCCTCCGGGTCAGGTGTGCTGCCTCTGGAGATGATCAGAGTGTCTGCTTGGCTCCCACTGACAAAGGAACCCGCCCTCTGGGTAACGGGCTGGGTGTCTCCCGACATGTTGAGAGCGCTACTTCCAGAGAACACGGGGGTCCGAGAGCCCCTGCCTGGCGTGTCGTAAAAGACGTCGTCGTTGTTCCTTACAGCCTTCTGGCGGCGTGTTCGTGTCGGTGTAGGAAGGCTCTTCTCGAACAGGGAGGAGTCGGACAGGAGGCTGTCGGGGGTTGTTCCCGTTCTCGTGGAGCAGCGGCTCAGCCTGGAGCGGGTCCTGCCGGTGACGAAGGGGCTGAACGTAATCGGAGTGCCCAGCTCTTCCTCCCAAGCTGCTGCAGCACCGGCCATTGGTGTGCCTACAGTAGGTCTTACAACCATGTCTTTAATGCTGACCTCGACCGGCCCCTCAAGGCCCTCCTCTTTATTATCTCTATGGTCCAGAACTCCAGTACCAGCTGTCGATGTCGCATCAGACAACGCCAAGTTGTCCACCATAGCAGAGAGAGTCACTGTGGAAATGTGGGATTGTGGAGTGTTTGTATGCTGCCTTAATTGACCTGTATTTCTAACAACATCGTCAGAGTCTGTGTGGGTATGAGAGTCTTTCTCAGCCATCTTAGCTGTGTTTTTAAACGTAGATTCCTTATGAGAGGGGGAGATTTGACTGGGATGCAAAGAGGGCTCAAGAGCACTCGTATAATGATCACTTTCACAGCTGCTGTAATGGCTGGTGCCGCTGCTGCTGCCCCCAGAATGACATGCTGGCCGTTCGAGGGCCTCCACCTGGTTGACCTTTCCATCGGCGTCTTCCTCCTCACTCTCCACAAACGGCAAGTGACCGATGACGGTTTTTTCCATGTCCACCTCAGTGCTCTCGCCGTCGTCTCTAGAAAAGACATAGACGTGGTCCGGGGAGGTGACGTCGATCCCCTGACGATGCAAAACAGTGGCGATTCGCTCCGAATCCAGGAAATCCGAGTATTCGGAGAGATTGAAAGCACTTTCCTGAGAGAGCGGACAAGTCTGAGCAGCCGGGCGTAGATGGGGGGAACCTGATTCCGAGCTAAAAACAGGAAAATACTCGTCTGCTTCTTTGAAACTCACACTTTTGCGACTGGCGCGCCTTGGGGGACGAGATGGGAGCTCTTCAAATCTATCCACAGGCAGTGCAGACACGCTGCAGTCAGTGAGTGGTACACCCTCTTCCAGGATGGGCATTGCCACTCCGGAGCCCACCACAGAAATGCGTGTGCTGGACAGTACGGCTGGGACCTCAGGCCTGTAGTCAGTGTCCATGTACCAGTTGTGACTTTGCTCCACATGTGTGTTGGTATCTGACTGCCTAAAGTGTGGGCGTCCTCTCCAACTTGGTCTGCCATCGATGGCAGAGAGGTCCAGGAAGGATGACCGCCGTGTGCTGCTCAGCGGGGCGTCTCCAGGGTCACTCATCAAAGAGAGGCTGTGAGAACTCAAACTGCAGTCCGACGCAGAGTAGCTGGATGTGTCTGTCTGGTCACTATAAACAGCTAGAGAGAAAAAAGACAAAAAGATCAAATATAGATGTAAGGTGCCAACGTGTCATTGACGTTTGCCGTCACAAAAGCAGCAGCTTACAGTATTGGAACTGTGGCAGGTCCTCCTCCTCTGTTTCTATGGAACTGGTTTGGTACTCCTGCAGGAGGAGGGCGCATTTATGGTTCTCCTGTTGCAGTGCCAGATCACCTGCTGTGTTACCATCCTGTAGGGAAAGTAGGTAAAAGAGTAATGCAAGACACACTTTTGGAAAGGTAACGCTATCAAAATACAAATACACATTACAAAAGTAAGACTTTTAGCAGTAGCTGAATTATGTAACAGTTAGTTTTTTTTTGTTACTGTGTGATGAAAAAATCAACTGAAAGAATGTTCTGAAAAGTTTATTTCCTAACCTGATCTTGTAGACTGGGGTTTCCCCCATTCTTCAAAAGCAGTCGAAGGTTCTGATAGCAACCCCACAATGCAGCAACATGCAGGGGAGTCAAACCTTCAGAAGATCTGGGAGAAAATAATACAAGTGTATAGTGTTTAGTTATCATCATCATATTCATATTATTATTATTATTATTATTATTATTATTATTATTAATAATAATAATAATAATAATAATAATTAAAAACATGGTAAAGCCTTATACATGTCTGTTCTGTCCATTCAAGACCTTAACAAGTAAAATCAATTATGTTTATGTATTTTGTCTGATTGGTCCTCTCTCCTATGGGAATATGTGATGATGTCTGTGATTATTCAAAACTATTATCAACCACACTAGTTTGGTATATACCTGGTGTTTGGGTCTGCTCCATGTTGCAGAATTAATTTCAGGCATCGTATGCATTTTTCTGTCTCTTTTCCAACAGCTAAATGTACAGCAGCAACCCCCTTTACACCAACCAAATTGGGATTAGCGCCTTTGGTCAAAAGCATTTGCACAGTTCTGCAAAAGATTAAAATCCACAGCAAATATGTTATTATCACATTGTAAATAATGAATCGGAAGACTACAAAAGTTTCTCACTGTTAATCTTGGTACTGGTGAATTGTTTTCATCATGAGACTATCTATTCATCGTGCAATAAACACAATGAATACAATTTTGAGAACATGATGAACAGTCACTGTGGCGAGAGATAAGTTATTGGTCACACTCTATTCAACGTGCTAATCAGAATTTAAGGACTACATGTTACCTAACATTATTTTTAGAAGTGCGTTTGAGTAGTTATGGGAGGCACATTTTTAACGTTGCCAATTAGATTTTATAGGCTTCTGTCCCTGAACTAGGCCCGCTTGAGGAAGCATTGTCACAATATTATTGAAAAGACATAAACACTGTACGTCACCTGGGTTCCTCATCGTTCACAGCTTTACACAGTTGTGTTGCCAAACTCGTTCTGTTGCGATGCATGCTTATATCAGAGATAAAGCTTTGTGTAACATTTCCTTCCACATGCCAAGCTCATTATCTGCCTAGCTAAATATGCTAACATCATTGGCCATATCACAACACAAGACAACAATGCTAGAGTCTGCAGCCTGCCGTCATTTTTAAATGTTTCCTCACAAATTTCTTGTGCTCGTTATTCCGTATTTTTTGTGTTGGTTTGCATTTGTTTCAGTATTCCACAAGCAATCGTTTGAAGGCGTGTTTCGTTTAAGAAATAAACGACAAACAAGAACGTGACAATTCAGTGCACTCAAATTAAACTTCCCTCCAACCATGTTGTCCCGCCTCCAGTCCTTCAAAATACGTGTTATTGTTCTTTGATTAACCTTGGGAGCATTACCGCCACCTACTGAGCTGGAGTGTGGATTGGAACGGTAGCTGTCTTCCCTTATAACACCGTCTTCCGTAAATAACCAATCAAAAATCTACACCTTACGTCTCCCACTGAATTATCAGGTATTATGTCTACATTCAATTAGTTTGTTAGTAATTATTGCATCCTTTCTCTGTACCTCTCTCTTTTACACTCTCTCTCAAATGGACACTCTCTTAAAACATGCTTCACTGACAGAGTCTCTCTATCTCTCCTTGCGATGATCCCATTTTCCTTCTCCATGTTTGCCTTTGATATGTAATGTTGATTTTAGACCTGTATATCCCAATCTTAGCCTGTGTAATATTGTCTCCTCTCTCCTTACTCACCCTGATCTTCCTCCACCCTTTCCTCTGTATACCATACATGCATTCCCTTATCTTCTTTACTGTTATCCGTTGTAACGCCATACAGTGTTAATTGCCATAATGTCTACCATATAGACAGAAAGATAATCCACCAGCCTCTCCCAGGTACTCTAAAAGCTGCTCCTGTACATCACTTTATTGGGGCCCTTTGACCCACCAGTGTAGATTTTGGAGAAATCCAAAGTTACTTTCTGCATCTCTCCTTATCCCCTGCTGTTCCCTGCCTTCAAAAAACTATAACTGTTTGATTATTTTGTATCCATGGGGTAGATAACTAGATGGGATTTGCGTGTGCGATGCATCCACAGAGCAAAGTAGCGATCCCAATGGAACAATCCCTCCGATGTCCCAAGTATAGATATCGCTTATCGGCTAGATTTACCATTGCTATGACTTCGCTCAAATTCATGAGTAAATGTAGGACATTAAGTGTCAATGTGATAAATGTGTTGTTTTATGGGGTCTAGCGGGATGGTCTAGAATAGATCCAACAAGGGTAAAAATATGTACCATTGGTCCTCATGAAGAACCCACAAAGCTTGTTATAGGTCTTTTCATTTAAGATTGCAGCTGCTACTGCCAAAAGAAAATTGTTCTCATACCTCTCAAAACCTCGACTTGATTCAGAAACTTTATACGTTTGAAAAACATTGGTCTTTACCTACCAATCAACATATTTATTGATGAGAATTATTTATAGTTGCAATGAGAATGTTTTATGTAGTAAAAGTCAACAAATGTAATCAATATTTTATTAAAAAAATTGTATAAACATGTTCAACTAATTGGTATAAATATGTGGAGTGTTAATACCAAAAAAACACATTGTACTGTTAATATTTTTTACAACAATTCCCACAAAAGAATGAACAGATCACAACCACCAATGATGACCAATCTAACAGTGAAGCCAAGATACTGTTATTATTGAAATATTAGTCCTAAAACACAAAACAAATTATATTTATAGTCTAAAGTAAGAAAAGGTCAATTATTGCTGTGCGAGGTCTACATGGTTCATAATCAGACAGGAAGGAGGGCAAGGAGGGCAGGGAGGAGGCCCAGTAGGAGCACCACAAGGCTGGGGTGGAAGGATCCAGCATGGTCTGGTTCTGAGTCATCCAGTTGGCAATCTGTGTAGGGCTCAATGCAGGCAGCGTAGGCCATTGCGTGAGCGATGTAGCTCTGCTCTTGGACCCCGTGAAACAGGTGGCTCATCGGGCCCTTGGCGAAGATGGCCACGTCCTCGGAGCCGTGGGTCTCAGACTCCAAATAGACGGCGGACTGCTGGATGTAGTCCATGTCCGCTTAGAGGTGGAAAAAGCAAGAAAATAATAAACCCATAGGCCTATGTCAAGTTCATATTACAGATAAGTTTCTTCTGAAAGCAGCAGTATAGATGGCAGTAGAGATGGAATTTAACTCCATCCATCAGCTATACCGCTTATCCTTTGCAGGGTCGCTGGAGCCTATCCCAGCCGACACAAGGTGAAAGGCGGGGTACACCCTGGACAGGTCACCAGTCTATCAAAGGGCCGACACATAGGGACAGACAACCACTCACACTCACAGTCACACCTACGGGCAATTTAGAGTCACCAATCTACCTGCATGTTTTCAGGCTGTGGGAGGAAACCGGAGAACCCGGAGGAAACCCACGCAAACAAGGGGAGAACACACAAACTCCACACAGGAATGCCCTTGGGCCAGGTGGGGATTGAACCCAGGACTTTCTTGCTGTGAGGCAACATTGCTAACCACCGAGCACGCCGTGCTGAATTTAACTCAATGTTTAATAATCAACCTTGAAGTATAGATATATTGGACATTCTGTTTATCCTCTGTCAGCGTTGTATTATTGGTATACTTTTATAACTATAATTATAGCTCTATGATTCTTTTTTTATTTATTCTGTAAATTATTTTAAAAAGCATTACCACAAGATGGTGCTACAATTTTACATTTTGCCTATTCATTGTGAGAATAACTTTTTGTCAACTCACCTGCAATTGATGCATTTATAATAGGACGTGTCATATTTGCTAGCTGGTATTCGGATCCTGGTCCGTTTCCATAGAGAGTAGTGGTAAAGGGCTTGTTGTCATCAGCCAGATCCTTGGCCAATCCTTCAGAGTGCCACAGATCAAAAGGAACTAAGCTGTCATTACGTACTTAACATTTGAAATGTGCAGTTTTATTTAAATCTCCCCCTGAAATATTACAAATATTATAATTTATACATATATATATGTATATATATATATATATGTATATGTATATATATTTGTATATGTATATGTGTGTGTATTTTATTACCTAAGACAGGGTTCCCTCTGTGAGAATTTCCACCAAAAGAGAAGACATGGGAGTGGTCAGCTGTGACCACAGTCAAAGTATCTAGTTCATTGGTCAGCTCAGCTGCCCGCTCGATGGCAACGTCAAATTCTACAGCCTCTGTCAGGGCCAATTGTGCTTTGCTGTCATGGTGACCATGGTCAATTCTCCCCCTTGATTTTCAAAGGAACGTCATTTATATAAGATGTAAAACTTATGACAATAGCTACACAATTATGTTCTTCAATAATAATTATGTCAGTGTTTTGTAAATAAGACACATCTAAAATAAGTTTAGAATATTGTCAAGACTGGCATTTCATGATAATTAACATGATTAATTCCAGTTTAAGTTTCATTAAGAAAGTTTTCCTCTAACCAGAAGCGTTACATTATATTTTACTTATCTTCCACGAAGAGGTAGAATCCATTTGGGTTTCTGCGAAGGATCTTTATGGCTTTTTCCACCATCTCTGTTAGGGATGGGTCCATGGCTGGATCCCGCTTTAGCTCATATCGACAGTCACTCGGCTCAAATAGGCCTAGGTGTATCAGCACAGATTGATTTAATTGTATAAGGCACACAACTTTAAAGGTGGGCAGTTTAAGAAAATAGAAGTAAAACGTAGATATGGAGTGTAGGCCTACTAAGGAACTGATTAGTACATTATTGATGACTGTAAATGGTAAGGAAATATTGAGGACCAATGAAAAATATATGTAATAATAACTTTTATGTTTGTCTGTTACTCAACTAGTAACACACCAATCTGCTGTACAATCCTTTATGAAGCTTGTGAAACGTGTGTAAATGGATATCGGTTATCGTTATACATTCTTACCCATCAGGTAGTCAGTTTTCTCGGGGTCCACAGCATCAAAGTCCGACTTTTTCCAAACATACTTGGCTTTCTGCCAGGTATGGCGAAATAATTACATTGTACATATTATAATGAGTTGTGACGCTGGCAGGGAATTCAATGTTTGAGGCACAAGGTACAGCTGAAAAAAAAAAAATGCTCACGTTTTTGTTTTTCAGCCAAACGTTTGTGAGGTCAACGTTGTCATTTCGCTCTCCTTTTAAAGATGGGTACTCCAGGTCCTGTGTTTCTTTTGAAAACATGTATTTCCGCCCTCCTCCAAGAATTACCTTACAGAAGACAGGTTTTGGTCAACAAATTGTTTTTCCAATTCCTGTAGGACAGACCCATTTTTTTAAAACAGTTTTTTGCCTATCGATAGAAATGGTACTGGCTCATGTCCCCATCTAAATCATGTGGAGCTCCTACATTGATATCTGTGTTGTGGACCAGCTGGTAGGCTATGTCCCGGCAGCCTTCCTGAATGGCGTTGGTGGTCAGTTGATTGTCGGAGTACCACCCCCTGTCGGCTGTGTGGGAGTAGGAAGCACCAGGGGAGGCGTGCTGCACCCGGGCGGTGGTGACTATTCCCACGGATTTACCTGAAGTACATAGGAGGAGTCCAAACTGCTCAGTCTTATTTACGTTGTGTGACTGTGAGACCTTATTAGTAGCTAAGTACTAATGCAAATGCGGATTTCATTGAATGTATGACATGCCTGTGTAAGGCAGCTGTGTGAGTCTTCACCAAAGTGTCCTTGCTCTCCTTTACTTGCTATCACTCAGAGAACCCAAGCGACACGCTCAGAGGTATGAGGGTCTGGTCGTGCATACCTGCCATCCTGGCTCGGTGGAGGACAGATTTGACCTCGTTGCCAAACGTGCTTTTGCAGTCGTAGCGTTGAGCTGAGGCACTGAGACCCAGAGTGCCATAGTTGGCCTTCACACCACATAGATAGGCTGTGGCTGTGCCCGCACTGTCCGGCATCTGCATGTTCACGTTATATGTCTGATGGAGGTAAACACAACCCCAAACACACACACACACACACACACACACACACACACACACACACACACACAAATCAGAAAATAAAAGAAAATAAAAGAAAAAGAAAAGTAATTTTAGAAGCTAATTCGAATGCAAAACAACCCGCTTGAATTGTTGCAGTGTGGCTTGCATGTAATAAAAGCTACAGAAAGAACTGTTCATATTGCCAGTACACACTGTTTTTATTTGATTGTCCATAAGATATCTGGCACCATGCACCAAAGGTTTAAAGATGTTTAACGTATAAAATAACAAAATGTTTATTGGTTAGTTATGGAGCGGACCTTAGATAACGCGAGATGTGGGAAGGTATCCATGGCCAAACTGGTTTCCTCCCCATTTTTCCCGGCCATCTGCCCCTTTAGGATTCGCGCTGCCGTCACCGTTGCTATACCCATTCCTGGAAACAATTGGAATACCAGCCTACGATTATATAGTGTTCCCCAGAGAGGTAGTTACTATTGAATACCGCAATCACGTGTTATCTATAGTTAATAAGGACATCAAGGGATATTTGTCATGATAAGCACACGCATACATATACAGAGAGAAAGGTGCAGTGTCCACAGGCAGAGGAGGAAATAACACAATTACCAGTTACACAATATGTCAAGAAGTGCAGGGCTAATTTTGCCCATCAGGAGTGCCTCAAGGATTATTGGAAATCTGACAACCTTCGGACTGTTGAGTGAGAACTGTGTCATTGCTTCTCTTGGTGTTTGTATTTTTACAAGAGCAGATATTCAAGATTGTTGTTAAAAAACATCAGCAATTGTGGACATTAGCTGTGGCTATCAATTGATCATTTACAAAATGTAGTTGCTGTTTAACTTTAGCTTTTACTACTAAAACAAAATATGATGTTTCTTTGCTATGACATCCATAGTTCATATATTTATATATACTGCCCTCTGATAAATATTGTCATGTTATGAACCAATCAAGCAATAACTCAACACACAACCTAATTTACTCAATTACACTACAAGTCTGCAGGACTGGACTGCAGTGTTAAACTGGGGTTAGACACCGAAAGTTTTTATACATTTCAGAATTGATCGATTCGACAATGACACAAGCACCTTATAAATCCTTCTCGTCTGCGACCCCCGCCACTTTCAGACTCACCATCCCCTAGGAAGAGAATAAGGTTCTTGGCCTTGCGGACATTGGGCTTCAAGTCCAGGGCAATCTTCAAAGCCTGTTTTCCTTTGTTGTTCCAGTAACTTGGATGGAGTTCGTCCTCTAAAGAAAAGTGCTGGCAACATTAAACTTTGAGCTTATTCCAATTACATGTTACTCTTCTAAAGTCTAGAAGCAGTTACACAATGTGATCTTCACACTTGTTGAACATGTAATCGTATGATCTGAATATTCACCCTGATGATAGATACATAAGCAAGTGTACTTCAATTGATGATTAAATTAAATAAAATAATAATAATAATAATAATATCTTTTTTACCTGGAATGGTTGAAAAAGTCAAATGCACAAAAACGATCAGAATTAATCCACTAGTAATAAGGGAAATTTGGCTTGCCATGGTGTGTGAACTATGTAGGTTACTCGTAGTGACATTAGAACACCTAATTAAAGTCAGGGCAAGTTCAAGAGCTGTTACTTTCCATTATAATAGCTCCATCTGGCCTTAGGGTAAAGGGCACTTGAGAAAACCCTCCCACAAGAGCAAAAGTTTATGACACCTAAACTTAAATGCACGCGTCAGGCACTCTAAGCCAAAACATGTTGTAAAACAGGTGGAAATCAACCAAAACAGAGGCAACCTTACCTGGTATAGTATTTAATGTTATTGGTGGCAAGAAAGCGTTAAAGGGACATTTACTTCATTTTTACTTAATATTGTAAATGTTTAATCTGCTTAGTACTTGTGTTTAAGTTGAAAAGAATTGTTGAAAGTACCATTTGGTTAGATTTTATTATTAGGCATACCAGATTATTTTAATCTAAATTATGTTAGTTTAGTATCTGTCCTAAGTCTGTCTGACCTATTGAGGTGAGGAACGACATTAAAGCTGGGTGAGTAAATATTTTACATCAGTAGGTGGCTCTAAGATTGAAATTTGCTT
>JAVQIZ010064728.1:0-10539 GCA_036023535.2 Galaxias brevipinnis
AGACGACACATCGGGATAAACCTTCTAACCGACAAATAGAACACAGAACACCAAAAGACAAAACACCAAAATACATACCTTACTAACTGAGAGCGAGCTCTAAACACATTGAACACACATAATACAAATCTAATCTCGCTCTGACGAGACTGGCGGGGAGGACGGATCGGCTCCTGATTGGTCCGTCAACGGATGGCTGATGGTGTGTGATGAGGGGGGAGGGAACCAATGGAAAGCAGGGGGCATATCTGAATGAGGGGAATAGCGAAGGGGAAAAACAGAAGGGAAGACAAAACGCACATACACACATACACAATGCAAACAATACGGACACCAAAATGTGGGTGGCCGTAAGTGTTCAAGTCATTCATTAATTTTGTTCAGCATAGGTTTAGAATAAGAAACGGAAATTAATAGTTCACTCCTCGACTGGGTCTTCGGATCTAAGTTGTTCGTTCAATTTTTATGTGACAGTCCCATAGGCTCAGTATAGGAAAAAGAAAAGAGTACTTCACCCCTCAAGTGTCTTAGGGTCTTCGGGTCTGACTCGTTTTTTCAATTTTCACGTGCTAGATAGGCTCGGCATAGAAAAGAGAAATGTTTAGTTTGCCATGGTTATGTAGTCACGATTACGCCATAGTTATGATTGACTTATTATAATTAAGTTCCCTAAAAGCAGTTGCAATTTGACTACTTTAGGCCTACTGAAACACGATGTATTGTATTTTGACAAATAATCTTGAAATTGATGTAATATTGATATAACTTTAAGATGTAGCCTATTTATTTATTATCAGGTTGTCCTTGTTAACGTTTTGCACTTAATGTGCTGTATACTGCAAGGGAAATTTTGACACCCTCACACTGGAACAACAGCTTACGCTTGAACATCCATGAGGATGCTAAAAGCTGGTGTTCCAATGTGGGGGTGCCAAAATGTCCCTTACAATACAAACCCTTACACACTCTACTAAATAAAATGGTAAATACAAATAAATAAGTAAAATCACACCATACACCCAAATAACAATCACACTTGCTAAGCCTAGCAGAGTAGCAGTCATAAGAAAAGTGAACTAAAGACTCAAAAGACAGGACAGGAAACAGAAATGAGTAGTTCACCCCTTGACTGAGTCTGAGTCTTCGTTCAATTTTCATGTGACAGCCACAGAGGCTCAGTATAGGAAAGAAAAAAGTGTAGTTCACCCCTGAACTGGGTCTTCTGGCCTGAGTCGTTCGTTCACTGGTCACGTGATGGCTGCATAGGCACGAGGGATCAGGAAACAAAGCAGTAGTTCACCCTTAGGGTCTGAGTCTTTCACTTTTCACTTATAACATGACTGCTTCATGCTGAAATTACGACAGCGTTCATAAGTGATCATCATGAATTTTGGATTATTAAACGTCCGTTTAAATGCAGTACCACCTGGTCCAATGAATGAAAAGACTCGAAAAAAAGAGTAGTTAATTTTACTGAACGAGAGTTAAAGAACCAAGTCACTAAAATGAACCGATCTTCTCACCACCACCGTGAAGGCAGCAGGAAGCTGCGCTACTGACAGAAACACTGTAGAACAGTGGCAATTTCTTTTAATGTTACAGATTACATTATTTTGCAAGTAAGCTAGTTGCAAGCTTAACTAGGTCTTGTCATGAATCTTTGGTGTAAATTTACAAATGCCCATCAGGAATCTTCAACGCGCCCCTTTCAAATAAGGTGCTTCTACCGGCTCTTCCCACCCCACTCATTCCCTTTATTTTTATATGTATGGGTGGGTTTGCTCCGGGCACTCCGGTTTCCTCCCACAGTCCAAAAGCATGCAAGTTAATTGGTGACTCTAAATTGCCCGTTGGTGTGAATGTGAGTGTGAGTTGTTGTCTGTCCCTATGTGTCAGCCCTGTGATAGACTGGCAACCTGTCCAGGGTGTACCCCGCCTCTCCCACTGTGTAGGTTGGGATAGGCTCCAGCCACCCCCCGCAGCCCTGCAAAGGATAAGCGGTATAGCTAATGGATGGATGGATAGTCACACACATATATATATAAAGATTTACGCACCCTTTTTGCTCATATTATGAGGTTACCAACTGTGTATCAAAGAATTGTAAGCATTTTGTGAAGTAGCCTATATAAATGCCTCTAAAATAGTGAATACAATTTTTTTAAACTTTAGTTAACTTATCAAAGTATTTAATGAAACATGACTAAAAAGTAAAATTTCATTTAACTTCCAAATAGTTAAAATGTTTCAACGTCCTTCGGTTGAACTAATTATTTGCGATACAATGGTATGTTGTGGTGGAATGCATGCATGCACACAAAGTTACACTGGTCAAATTTACAAACCATTTGTTTTACTTTCAGTATTGAGCACGTTTGTCAAAGGTTTTTATAATTATCACAGTAGCTTTGCATAACTGGGAAACAATCTGATGACATTTTCTCAAACTAAATGCGTCTCTTACAGAAGCAGGATCCCACACAAACCCAACACTAATATCTGTTGGTCTAGCAATAACTAGTTTGCATAACATCAACAAATATTAAACGAGTAAGTATCCCGTTCATTTTAGTCCAGACCATATGCAGTTTAATTCAGTTCATTCCCGTACAGCTTTAAGTTTATCCTCCATCGTTTGATCGCCACGTGATCCTCCCATACACGGTGGACTCTTAGCCACCATGGGGTTGCTGCTCCACTGCTGGGGCGTTTTGGCTTGGATGGCCAAAGCATGGACCGAGCTGCTGAGCTCATCGCGAAGAGCTTCGTTTATCAACCGATGGCGCTTTATCAGGGACAGTCCTTCAAAACGTAGACTGACAACCAGGACTCGAAAGTGGGATTCTGCACCTGGGGGTACAGCGTGCATGTGGCTTTCATTGTGGACCTCTAGGTGTTGTGGTTCAAGAGAACTTATCAATTTCGTTTTGATTGCCCCTTCCACAGGTCGCTCGGGGTTAGGTTCCATGTGTGCTCTAAAGTGGACCAGAGGCCGAGAGAAAGCTAAGGCTGTTGAGATGGGACGCAAACTGGGAAACATTCAGACGAATAGGAGTATGACAGGACCCCACTGGCAACAGTGAAATTTTGATGTGCTGTGAAATAATTCAAGAAAATTGGATAACGATAATGTTTATCAATTTCGTACAAGTTTATTACCATAAGAGCTACTTTAAATAAACTCCATGAGCGACTCGATAATAAAGTAAAGGGAACTAGCCTTAACGTTAGTAAGCTAGCTAGCTAAATGTAGGACAGTGCTAGCTGAGTAAATGGCACAATCGTCAGAACAGCGTGTGTCACTTAGCTGTTAACTGTCCGTTGGAAACAGTTGAGACCTAATATATAGCTACGTAAGATATTGGTACACTACTATACAAACAGACAGCCAGGTGTATTACCTATTATTATACAACACAAACATGTATCTGTATATATTTAGCTTACCTCGGCACTGACCTTAATTCTAAGTTAAACAAGACTCGATGACGCCAACGTAAACCGGAAAGGCAGATAGCAAGGAAGCCGTCTGGAACATGTAGTTTTTCAATAGGATGTAGTTCTGAATGAAATTTTGGATCCGTAATCTCAACTAAAATGAAGTTCATATTTTAATAAAAATCATTGCCTCACACACAAAAGGATAAGCTACAACACATTTTCACATATTCATTTTAAATGTAAGTAGGCCTATCGCAAATCATGATAAACTCTAAGAACTAATACGTTATGCACGGATATGGAATCAGTTCGTCTGCCAGGGGTAGCGACCTAGATTTACTCAATGACTGTGACCGACAAGACTACATCAATTGTGTAGACACAAAGGTTGCTCATTGCTATCCCAATAAACCATGGGTAAAAGAACAGGATTTCTTTTCAACAGGAAGAAAACTGCATTTCAAAGTGTTAACAGAACATTTATTAAATCTCCGCAGAAAGACCTTAAAATGGTACAATAATCCGAACAGGTAAACAGCGTAAAACCAAACATTTGGGGGGACGGAACGCGATTGTTTTGATCAGAGGTGTTTGGAATGGTATTTAAAAAAATGGAAACTGGGTAATAAATTATTTTAAGAGCAGGGTTTGATAAGAAAGATTGTAGTTCCGAAATCCAAGATTTGTTTGAGCTAGTAGTCACCCTAGCAGGGGCTCTTTTGGAAATGACAGAAGTGTATGGAGGTAAATTAGTGACTTTATTTTTGCATCTGTAAACAAAGGTGTGCAAATATATTGTGTTTACAAAAAGGAATGCGGTTTGTGTCTTTAATTTTGCGTCTATAAAAAAATATTAAACTTATATATGTTTGCAAAAGGGTCAACATTTTTCTTAAAGGGGTAGTTCACCAATTTTCTACGTTTTGATGTTTTTCATCATCTAAAGGTCATTTTTACAGATAAAGTGCAAGGGTTAAAGCATGTGTAAGTTAAGTACCGATGGAATAAATATTTACAATGTAGGACCATGAGTATGAGGTGCTGTGAGTTGAAACCATGAATATGAAAGGAGTGGGGTAGTCTGTGGTTTGGAGGTTATGACTAGGGAGGGGGAGTGGGCTTGCGCTGGGTTTGAGAGTTGAGCATGGTTATGGTGTTGAGGAAAAAACTGTCTTGAGCCTGCTGGTGCAGGATCTAAGGATCCTAGGAATTTAAAGGAGGAGACACGCTCCACCTCAGTCCCATTTATGTGAATGAAGGTGTGTCTGCAGCCTTTGGTCTTCCTGTAGTCCACGGTGAGCTCTGTGGTCTTAGTGGTGTTGAGGGCAAGGTTGCTGTCAGCACACCATGTTGCCAGGTGCTGGATCTCCTCCCTGTAGACTGATTCGTTGTTGTTCCTGATCAAGCCTACCACCGTGGTGTCGTCTGCGAACTTGATGATGGTGTTGGAGCCATACACAGGAACACAGTCGTGGGTGAAGAGGGAGTGGAGGAGTGGGCTGAACCCACAGCCCTGTGGAACGCAGGTGTTCAGGGTCAGAGTGGGGTAGGTGAAGTTATTTAACCTAACAGACTGGGGGCTGTTTGTCAGGAAGTCAAGTATCCAGTTGCAGAGGGAGGTGCGGATGCCAAGGTCCCTAAGTTTAGTGTAAAGACTAGAGGGGATGACTGTATTAAATGCGGAGCTAAAATCAATTAATAACATCATAAGGTAGGAGTTATTATTGTCCAGGTGAGTCAGGGCGAAGTGAAGAGCCGTGGATATGGCATCCTCAGTTGACCTGTTGGGACGATAGGCAAACTGGTGGGGATCTAGTGTGGGAGGTAGGCTGGACTTCAGGTGAGCCAGAACCAGTCTCTCAAAGCACTTGGTGATGATGGGGGTGAGTGTGACAGGGTGGAAGTCGTTCAGACTCCCTGCAGCAGAATTTTTGGGGACCGGTACAATGGTTGTGGTGGCACGTAGGGACAATAGTCTGGGCCAGTGACAGGTTGAAGATGTCGGTGAAGACCTCGGACAGTTGTCCAGCGCATGCCTTGAGCGCACGCCCAGTAATGCCATCGGAGCCAGCAAATTGCGTACATTCACCCTGCTTGGTGCAGATTGTACAGCAGTGGTGGAGAGTCTGAGGGGTTGGTCGTCTGGGTGGGGGGTAGCTTTGATGGCTGGTGATTTATTGTCCCGATCAAAACGAGCATAAAAGTTGTTGAGCTGGTCAGAAAAGGAGGCATCAGTGGCTAGAGGAGTTGTGTTTACTCTTCTGTAATCAGTGATGGTCTGGATGCAATGCCACATACGCCAGGGGTCGGAGTTATTCTTGCAATGCTCCTCGATCAGCAGTTTGTTTTTTTGTTTGGCACTCCTAGTGCCCTTTTTTAGATTGGCCCTGGGTGAGCTATAGACCTCCGCATCGCAGGAACTGAAAGCGGTATCACATGCTTTCAGCAGAAGTCTAACCTCTCTGCTCATGCAAGGTTTCTGATTAGGGAAGATCTTGATCTGTTTGTAGGTTGTGACGTTGATGCATGTGTTGATATAGTCCAGAACAGAAGAGGCATATATTTCACTGTCCAGGTGGGAGTCCAGAGTGGCCTCAGAAGTAAACAAGCTCCAGTCAGTGTGCTGAAACTGCTGCTGTAGTGCAGAGTCTGCCCCTTCAGGCCGGACTCTCACCATCCTCACTGAGGGTTTCACACGTATGATGAGAGGTGTGTCCTTGGGGAGTAGGAGCAGAGAGAGGTGATCAGACTGTCCCAGGTGGGGGAGGGAAATGTCCTTGTAGGCCTCAGCAATGTTTGTGTACACAAGGTCCAGGGTATTGTCTCCTCTGGTAGGGCAGGAGACACTTTGGTGGAACTTGGGGAGTACAGTTTTAAGGTTGGAGTGATTGAAATCACCCGCAACAATGAAGGTCCCATCAGGATGTGCATTTTGTTGTTTGTTAATAGCAGCTTGCAGTTCTTTCATTCCTAGTTTAGCATTAGCATTCGGGGGTACATAAACAACAGTGATGAAAGCAGATGTCAATTCTCTAGGCAGGTAAAAGGGCCTACACTTAATCATCAGATAATCCAGATCAACAGAGCAATGACTTCCCGTTATGACAGCGTCCGTACAGCATGCATTGTTTACATAAATGCACAGACTGCCACCTTTGGTCTTACTGGAGCCCTCAGTTGTTCTGTCGGCCCTGAAGACAGCGTGCCCCTCTAGCTCGATAGCGTTGTTCGGAATACAGTTCTTCAGCCACGTTTTTGTGAGAATCATAATCAGTAAAGTAACTTAGTTTACTTTAAATATTTAGTAATAAAAACAAATTAACAAATTGTCAGTTTTTCTAAAAGTGACAGTCTTAGTGTCAAAATCTTTTTTTTATATATTACCAGTTGTTACTTCTGTGTTGCTAACCGAAGTAGTCAGAAAGCATAAACGTCATATGGCCAACTTTGACCTCACTGTAGCGCTTTACAGTTAGCAAACTAATGAATATTTTGTGATGGTTAGATGGTGAAACAGATTTTCTTTAGAGTTTATATAATTGTTTATCCAAGTTAAGGGTACAAAATTTAGAACTTGTACTCGGTAAACTGCGATATCGTCAAAGGACTTTGTTGTTTTATGCTGCGGCCACAGAGCTCTAAAATTCTACAACTGTTAAAACTGTGTATGAAGTCTAATCTCACTCGCATATCAATCTTACTTGTTGACCTTATGTAAAGAAAAAACGTTTCATAACATCAGTTTAAACATATCTCCAGACAATAAGGCAATTCAGTTTCAAATTTTGTTAAAATTGTCAATAAACTTATGTTCATATTCAAAATCGCACTGCAAAGTTTGCATGCGTGTCTACATGTTGAAATGAGTGTTTGCTTAACCCAGACTATTTATCTACCTTCCATACATTGCTGATTGGACCAGTTATTGTTGTGCCATGGTCCAATCCTGAACTAATGGCCTCAGCCAATCCCCATGTAATTTTGAAGATAATTTGCATATACACAACAATAAATAGTCAGTCCACGTATTTAATCAAGTAGCTTCATCTTTAACCATGACAAGAAGTGGCAACATGGCCGCAAATGCATGGATCATCGGCAGCTCCATTCAGCTGTTTCTTATTTTCTTACGAATAATAAACCTAGGTCCAGATTCGATTGTGGCATTGTGCTGTGTTCGCTGTGCACCTACCCCCACAAATATCCTATTAAAATATACACACAGTGTAACATTAGTTAATTATATAACTTAGCACTTTATGTTTTGATATGGGAATTAGCCATTACAGATTATTTAAAAAATATTTTATTTGTTGTCTCATCTCTTGGACTTTTTTTCTTTTCAAGTAGCTGCTTTGCTCCTTTCTCTAGGCTGCTCTGCAACCTGAAAAACAGACTCTAAATCAGTCTTAAGTGGTAAATACATTTTGTTTAGTTTTTTCTGCAACCCTTACAGCCGCTGGCTACCTGTAGGGTTGTCTCCAAACTCCATGTGAAAAGGGCTGTGTTGAGCTAGTCTGTGCCCCAAATCCTTTTGTGGTCTGCATTTGAGGATTTGAAGGTACCAAATGCAATTTTAAACCTGGTTAAGGCATACTTTCAGGACATTCAATTGTGTTTCGATACACCGACATTTACCACCGAATGGCAACGTCTGGAGATTGGCATCATGGCCGGAAGTACAATCTCACCCTTGGCATTTACTATGGCCATGGAAGTAATAATCCGAGCTGGGGGATGCCATGGTGTCTTAGTAGCCTGGCTCTTTATGATTAACGTGTTCTGGAGCTGCCGCTTACCGGGCTTACAGAGGAATTTAAGTGCACTAAAGCAAGATTAGAGATGACACTTACGGAATCCCGGGATAGTATAGTAAGAAAAGCGGCACCCACATAAGCAACAGGACGGAAATGGAATCCAAAAGAGGCAGTACTGCAAGTAAAAGCAGCCCTTTAAACACACGCAAATAGTAGGACAAGTACAACATGGACGAGGAGGATTTGGACTTCGTACAAGTAAACAGAGATGGTCAAAAGCAACCCCTTTGGAACAACGCAAATTAGTCAGAACAGATACGTAAGCAAGAGGAAGCAGTAAGGAGCGCTAAAACTGTCTCACAAGTCAAACAATGGCGATGGACGAACTGGGAAAGTGTAGAGCAGAGGAAAATTACCTGGAAGGACTTGTGGGTAATGTAATCCACAAGGATCAGCTTCATTGTTAGGACCCTAACCTATGATGTACTGTCAACACCGACAAATCTCAGCCATTGGGTAGGTGAGGATCCAACATGCCCCCTCTGTGGCGGGACGGCTAATCTCAAGCACATAATGGCTGGGTGCAGGACGAGCCTTTCTCAAGGAAGACGCACCTGGCGCCACAATCAAGTACTAAAATGCTTGGCAGAAGCAATAGAGCAATAGCGCTCAATAGTTAATGCCCTGCCAATTGGAGCAGAGGGCGACATGTACCACATTCGCTTTGTCAGGGAGGGAGTTCCAGGAAAGAAGAGTTATAGGGCAAAACAAAGCTCAGGGCAGCTGAGGAGAGCATGCGATTGCTGATGTCAGCCAACAACTGAGGGTCCCATCGGAGATTGCAACAACAAACTTAAGACCAGACTTATTACTCTGGTCCAACACACAGCAAATTGTTTATTTTATAGAGCTAACAGTCCCGTGGGAAGAAGCACTAGACGAGGCTTTAGAAAGAAAAACTCAGCTATAGCGAATTAGCAGCTGAGGCAGAACAGCGAGGTTGGAGGACAAAGGTGTGTCCTGTGGAAGTTGGATTTGTGGCAATATCAACAACCAAACTACTTAAGGAGTTAGGGATCTGTAGCAAAGATTTGCGCCAGACCATAAAAGCTAAATCAGATCTAGCAGAAAGAAGTAGCCAGTGGCTGTGGCTGAAAAGGAAGGATCCTATATGGGCACAAAAGTAAAGAACATGTTGAAAAACCAAGAAGTGGTTTAATCTCAGGACAAAGGTATAAAATGTAAGTCTTTCCCACACAGCGTCATTTATCAAGCCTGCAGGAACAGAGTAGGGAAAGATGATCTTCTTTTCAGGTGGTAAGTATCCCTGCAGAGTTGGCAGAAAGTGCCTGCAGGAATAGGGATATCTGCAGAGCGTCATATATTAAGCCTGCAGTAACATAGTAGGGAAAGATTGTCTTCTTTTCAGGTGGTAAGTATCCCTGCAGAGTTGGCATTGAAAGCCTGCAGGAATAGGAATTAGGGATAGGTATAGAGATACTGTATCTCTCAGTTTAATAACCACCTTTTTTTAGTTTTTTTAAATATCTGGCTGTGCCGAGAGCGGATATAGAAGGGGGTGGCTCTGAGACGTCATTGCTCATGGTTAAGCCTTCTGAAGGTGTCGTGGGCTCAAATTAACGAAAAATCTGGGATAGAGGGTGCCCACTTGAAAACCCCAATGACATATCTGCTCTCAACCCAAGGCCCAACCCATTCTAAAATATCAACCCATTCTAAAATATTGTCTTTTTTTCATCTTGGAGTATGGCATAATGGATAACATTCTATCGTGTGTATATTGAATTAATTGAACCCCTTTTCAGTGTTGGCACGGTCACTCATGAGGTTCCTAATCTTTGAGAAATTAATTTCTGAATCATCTTGCTGTCATCTCAACTGTCAAACGTGCACTGGGCAGAGCCGGAGGCTTGCACTGTCAAACTAAATCTATGCCTGCAGTGCCTTATTTATGGTCAAATTTACTTGTGCCATCAGTATACAGGGTGATTTCTGATTCAAACTATAACTCTGAATCAATTTAACTTTCCATGCCACGTCAACCATACACTTAGAGAAAGACACCTGGGAGCTTCTCTGGCTGGCTATGGGGCAGCTTATCTAAAACAACCTTCACCTCAGTCACATGATTGGAACTAAGTCCCCTGTTGCAAACCAGATCCATGTACACTTCCCTTGCAGCAATTTTTTATCTAACATGCTCATTAAGTCGGTATCCTGCACAAGCCTCACTGAGATCCTGTATTTTTGCCTCTGAGCCTTGGCTTCTTCCAATTCCGTTTTGAACAAAAAACGATCTGTCTCCTGCTTAGTCTTTTCT
>JAVQIZ010064747.1:0-28396 GCA_036023535.2 Galaxias brevipinnis
CTTAGGCGGTCTGCAGCGTCTCTCTCTCTCTCTCTCTCTCCCTACCTCTCCCTCTCAGGGCGGGCCTCTAGGCGGTCTGCAGTCTCTCTCTCTCTCTCTCTCTCTCTCTCTCTCTCAGGGCGTGCCTCTAGGGGGTCTCTCTCTCTCTCTCTCTCTCTCTCGGCGTGCCTCTAGGCGGTCTGCAGTGTGGGGTCCTGGGTCTCCAGCTGGGCTAGCTGCCTGCGCAGGCTGTTGACTTTGCCCTGCAGCTCCTTGTTGTACTCGATGATGTGCACCATCTCTTCATAGGCCTCGTCCAGACACTTAGAGGAGCGGCTCCACCGCAGGAACACTCCTATGGAGAGGAGGAGAACAACGTCAGCTCCACTATTACTCCTTACTACTCCTGTTGTTTGTTTGTTGTGATATTAAGATTTAAGATATTATTCTGGTTTTTAATAGACTTCAAGACGCCATTAGGTAAAAGAGACAAACATGGGGAAGGTTATCTTTACTGGCCAAAGGAAGTGTGTCCAAAGCCTGACTCCTTTATATCAGCAGTTGGAAAAAGAACATGAATACTTTTTAGTAGAACCCTTTACATACTTCCCTCTACCATGAAAATATACGCAACGTTTTGCAGGACCATTTGAACTTAGTAGAAATGTACTGCACAACTGCAGAACTATTTTAAAAACTTTATTGTCTCAGAATGATTCCAGATGTGATAGGAGGGGGGATGATGATAATAATAATAATAATAATAATAATAATAGAAGGATAAAGAAATAACTAATACATGTTGAGACATAATCTTTGCAAAACACTCTCTAGTTCCAAATTCTCTCTAGCTCTAGTTCAAATTCACAAATCTACCAGGGCGGTTCCCTGAAAATGTCACCACAACGACATAAAAGGGGAAGGACTTTCCATGAGAGGGGACCGGTCATGCTAGCTCATTGTGAAACAGAATGCCTAGTGGACGCTGACCGGAGGAGGGCTGGCCGGAGCACCTGGGATCTGAAAGTGTTCTGTATGATTGGAATGTAAACTCGTCAACCCCAGGGGCACGCCACCCATCATGTGGCATGTTACAGGAACATGACACCATTCAGTCACGTGACACGAGTGGCTTCGCGCTCTTTCAGCGTCGCTTACTGCCGATGGTGACTGACACGGGTCTTCATTATTGTCTACTTGTAGAATGAAAAGATTTTCTCTCTCTCTCTCCATTAAAGGAGAACAAAAATCTATATAATCAAATTTAAAAAACACCGGCAGTCATAATGTTTTTATCAGGTTTAACATCATATTCAGGCTAAACATGCCATGTCACCTGAAACAGCAGGTAGAAGGAAAGGGACTCTAGGATTCTGCACAAGACTGAGACACAGCATGTCTACAGTGGAGTCTAGCCCCAGAACTCACACAGGCATGTCTACAGTGGAGTCCAGCCCCAGAACTCACACAGGCATGTCAGAAGCAACAACTCATGTCTGAACCAGCCCCTTCTTTGAGTTTAGTTTCTGTGAGAGTCAACACTACTTCCAGTCACACCTTTAAAGTAAGACATAGCCGTTTTTATTTACCTACTTTGAGAGAAAAAAAAGGTTTTCATCAAAAGTTAATTGGTTTTATTGAAGTTGGCTATATTGAAACAACTAGTTTTACATATACATTTTCTAGGACAAAACTCCACTGATTACCTTCTGACTGGTTAATTCCAATATATTAACAAATAATTGAAATTTAAACTAGACTTAAATAAATTTGTCACATGTCTATTGTAACAAACATTGTGAAGCCAAATACTTGTCAGCCAGATCCACCTATATTCAATGTCAGGAAATAAAACAAACTATTCAAAGAAGCTAGGTAATCAAGTAAAGTGAGTGAAAAAAGGTTATTGGTCATCTAAATGCATATACAGGACCTGCAAACAGCTGTCCATCTAGACTACACTTTGATCTTTCGAGGTTTGAGCTGGGGGAATGGCTAGGCCACAACAGGACTGTGTTGTGCTCATCAGTGAACCTTCACCCCAGTTTGAGGTTGTGTAAGTTTGTCCTGAGAAGCTACAACACAGCACAAGGCTGCCCGCACCGTACAGGGACTGTATTAAACAGGGGAGGAGCAGTACCAGCTTGTTGCCTGACCATACGCACTGTCATGTTCCTTTTAATCCAGAGTTACTGATGTACAATACACTCCGATAGAGCACAGTGGTACTTCCTAAACCCACCACTGACTTGCCGATACTTCACCCTTTTCCATACATTAAGTTTACTCTGGTCTTTTGGAAAAGTAACACCATAAACGTATTCTAGCAAAATAGGTGAATTTGAAAAACTCTCTGTACACAAACACACACAAGTATTGGAAACCTGCCAAATGGAGTCAGCGCCAGGACAGTGCTATTCTGGCTGTAGAGCTGTTGCTCGAAAGCACTATAATCATTATTTGTATGACTGGTATTTCTAATGTGGCACTGACGCACTCCTACTGTTTGCTAAAGTCATGGGTTTTACTGGCAGTGAGGACACTGCTTCCAGTACAAAGGAAGCGCTACAAGAAAATACAAACCTTAAAAAGCAACTGTGCAAATGTGCTATGATTAAACCTAGCGGAGCTGGGTAATGTTCACAGCTAAAAGTTAGCGGAGCTAAGTAATGTATTCAGATTAAACCTAGCGGAGCAGGGTAATGTTTTCAGATTAAACCTAGCAGAGCTGGGTAATGTGTTCAGATTAAACCTAGCAGAGCAGGGTAATGTTTTCAGATTAAACCTAGCAGATCTGGGTAATGTGTTCAGGTAAAACCTAGCGAAGCTGGGTAAACTGGTTATGAAAGTGAGGTTAAGGAAACAGTTCTCATCACTGCATGAGGGAAGGGCTGGGAGTTTAACATTCCTGTCTTGAGTTGAAGGTCTGCTACCAGCTAAATATCTTTTATATCGAAATGTCATTCTAGCAGATGCATGCTTATGTAATTATTGTCTTGTGTTCATTAGGTCTCATTATTAGATCAATGCAGCCATAACATAAGTCTTTGTATAATGAAGAGCCACAGCCACTAGCCAGCGGTCCAATCCAAAGTGGGTTCATGTATTTAGCACTGCCCAATATAGCACAATGTGGTTTCATGTATTCAGCACTGCCCAATATAGCACAATGTGGCTTCATGTATTCAGCACTGCCCCCTTCAGGCCAATGTGTCTTATTGTATTCAACAATTCCCTTTGGCCAGGTGGTATGCATTCAATACGGCCAAAATGGCATAATTAACCCTTTTCTCACTAGCCGACATTGAGCTGGTGGACGGCAAAAGTTTACCAGCCATAACATGGAATCCTTTTTAAATAAAATAAATCTATCATTAGTGAAAGCTTGAAAGTTGCCACATTATTTGTCTGTCTTTATGTTAATTTACTTCTTAAAGTAAGAAGATGGAGAGTTACTGTATGTTTGCCATCACCTTCCCACAGCAGCAGGCTCTGAGGGGCCACAGAGGGCCAGATGACCAGGCTGTTGGCCTCATACAGGGGGTTGGACAGGCGCTCCAGCTCCTGAGGCCGGTTTACCCAGGACCACAGAGACACCGTCTTCTGACGCAGAGACAGTCTTGTCCTGAGGGAGAAAGAGGGGGACAGTCAACATTCAGCCTATGTCTGGGCAAAATCTGCTGTACTCTGATGTAAATATTCAGCTAAAGCTTTTCATATCAAAACAACACACTAGCTTTGGCACCAACCGACATTTCCATGTCTTTAAACAGCTCTCTGATGATTGACATGATTCTTCTGGTTGCACTTTATATGGTATTAGGATGGTTGAAGTATCTATCTGTTTGTAGAGCAAAGATGTGAAATATCTATGGGTTTCAAGCCATATCACTCTCCAGTCTTAACAATATGAGAGAGTAAAACCTGGCAGATCTGGTTCCTTAACTCATTTTAGAATTCATGATGAAGAATGATCCCCCATTAGACATAGGCTTTAGTACCAACTAAAACTCTGATACATATATTTGGTTTAGTTTCAAATTCCAGCTCAATAAACATGAATAACGTCTTGTTTCAAAGTGGCAATGTACTTTCCCAGTGTCCTCAAACTGACCTCAAGCTGTGGCAGTTCATGGCAGCAGAGACGGAGCCTATGTTGTTCTACATCGTTGTCTTGGACAACGGCTGGGTTAATCCTAACGTTGGCATCTTTAGGTTGCCATGGTGAGGGCCTACCTGTTAGGTTTCATAGTAAGCTGTGGATCCACTGACCTCTCAGCAGCACTGTTGCCCATGAAAGTGCCAAACTGCGAGGCGTAGGCATGCTCAAAGAGCAGCACCAGGAAGTGCTCGGTGAACTGAAAGGAGCAGGGGAACTGGCGCAGGATCTGCCACACGCAGTCCAGGAAGAGCAGGAAGACGGGCGCCTCGCTGCGGAGCTTGCCGTTGGAGTAGGCTGACTGAGCGCAGCGCTGCTGGAACGGGTGGCCCGCCTAGGGGGAACATCACAGGATCAGTCACAACGAGTCCTCAGGGCACCTTTTACACTGCTCCTGTGTCCTCCAACAGCTTTAACATGCATAGTAACTAACCACAGCCTTACAAATAGAGAAGGCACATTGATTAACTCGATGTCAACTTGACAAAATGTTTTGGAAAAGTGTTCACATTCATTTTGAGTGTCATTTTGAAAGTCAGGCCTGTGGTAAATAAAGAGGCCAGATCTCTAGCTGAAGATTGATCCTCCTCCTCCTCCTCCTCCTCCTCCTCTCTGACCTGGAGCCACTCTCGCTCCACCAGGGCCTGGAAGCCTCGGATGGTCCTGCAGGCCGGGTCCAGGATGATCTGGGCCAGGGAGGTCACCTGCAGCGTGGAGTCCATTCCCTCGGTACCATGGACCAGCACCGAGGCTCCCTCTCTGAGGAAGAACCAGCCCACACACACACACACAGACACACACAGTCACACACAGTCACACCCACACAATACTGCCACCCTTTTGAAAATGTTCACCTTCGGTGTTACGGTATTCACAAAAAGATGAACATGTTTACCAAGTGTTGCCTTATGATAAGCTATTATAAGTCCTAAAGAAAAGGTCACGTTTTCCTGTTTTGTATCACTGTGTTTGGAACCAGCATGGAAAAGAAAGGTGGACATAGAACGGCATGAGGACGACAGACACAACAGAGTAGCCAGTGATGGCTACATATCTACCCCCACACAGAGACCTTGATGTCCCCGGTAACACCGTACAGTACATGTTGTTGTAAGATGAGATCAAGCCCAGCACAAACCCAGTCTAAAAACGTGGGTAGGGATTGTTTCATGGTGACAGAATCACCTCAAATGCCAAAAAGATTCAAGCTGACCTTTAGACGCAAGGTGAGACTGTTAATTCAAACCACCGGTTGACAGCACCTTTAAATTCCTGATTGAGTTTGTCAAGTCACACATGGACAAACCATGTTGAAAAATGCCCTACATATATGTGCTATACTAGCAGACAGTGTGAGGTAGTACAGTGAGACAGGTCAGGGTTGTGCAGTGAGACAGGGTCAGGGATAGGGTTAGGGTTGTGCAGTCAGAGAGTGTGAGGTAGAGCAGTGAGACAGGGTTAGGGTTGTGCAGTGAGACAGAGTCAGGGACAGGGTTAGGGTTGTGCAGTGAGACAGGGTTAGAGACAGGGTTAGGGTTGTGCAGTGAGACAGGGTCAGAGACAGGGTTAGGATTGTGCAGTGAGACAGGGTTAGAGACAGGGTTAGGATTGTGCAGAGAGACAGGGTCAGGGACAGGGTTAAGGTTGTGCAGAGAGACAGGGTCAGGGATAGGGTTAGGGTTGTGCAGTGACAGGGTTAGGGATCAGGTTAGGCTTGGCCCACCGGTCGATGCACTGGGCAGCGAGGCAGGCGGTGGTGAGGATCTCCTTGATGTGGGTCTGCCAGTTGGAGGCCTCCAGCTTGCTGAGCCAGCGGTCCATGCTGTTGGACTGGTCGTTGCACGCCTCCACCAGCTTGATCAGGCTGTCCTGGAGGGAGCTGGACCTGGAGGAGGAGAGAGGCGTCACTAAAGGGGTAGGACTTCTTGGCTAGTGAAAGGAAAGGGGTGTAGAGAGGATGGACTGGAGGGTACTATGGTAAAAGGAGTAGAACTCTGTAACTGCTCTGCTGACTCTCACTAAACACTCTTCTTCCAAATAATTTTAGAGGGGAAGAACCAACTTTTGGCCAAAATGTTGAATTTATTGTCACAAAAGAATACATTTTGTTAAAGTTGTTGACCTTGTGGTGCAACGTCACATATCTCTTTTAATAGATCCACATGTCTCCAACCGGAGCTCACTGACAGCACCACATGGTCAGCCAGCCTGGTGTGCACTACCTCTCGATGGCTTTGTGAATCCTCCTCCACTGGGGGTAGTTAGCCTCCGTCTCCAGCCCCCCACCCCGCGCCTTTGCCTGCTGGGCCACGTTGATGGTGCGCGTGTCGATGATGTAGCCCCGCTTGCCCGTCCGCAGGGTGGCGTTGATCAGCTTCTCGTCCTCCTTGCAGCGCCGGCCGTTGGTGCCCGTCAGCGGCTGCCCTGACCGCATCATCACCTGGCCACAAACTCAACCAGGTCATCACCATACACACCTAGCAACTCAACACTTCATGTGTTGTCCTTGAAAGAAGACCTGCTATGAGATTGTATTTTATGTATGTATTTAATAAGTCATGAAGATGCACATTCAAGCCAAAAGACAGGCCCATTGAGACGCCACCATTGAGTGCACAGCATGGCGGACGGGCTGAGCGGACAGAAGCTCACCATGCCGTTCTTCTTGTGGTAGTAGCTGAAGACGGGGAAGCGGCCGCCATGGCGGAACATAGCCACCTTCCTCAGGACGTCGTCGTCGATGTCCTTGGGCACGGCCACCAGAGACGGGTACGAGGGGCACACGCTGAAGTCCTTGTTGACCTCACTCAGTCTCCACTCGTCTGTCTGAGAGGGGGAAGCGAGAGCAGAGGGGTGAGTCTCTGCAGCTTCCCCTTCTCCCCCCTAAAGAGACTACCGACTCTCTTTACCCCTTACTTCCTCATATTATGACTAAGCCAACTATGGTTTCTAAAAGTGAAGAAGACAAACGGAAAACAGTCTGGACTATTTGAACAGCAGGAAGAACCAATGTTCAGTGACGTCTACCATGGACTCCAGGTCTTTGAAGGCATCTTCTGGTAGGAAGGAGTTCCAGCCATCCTCTATGACTTCAAACATAGGCCGGTAGAAGAAGGGGTACATCAGGGAAACAGAGTCCAGAGTGGATAGCGCCTGACAAAACAGGAGGAAACGTGAGAACAGAAAATGTGTCCCTAAACTACAATGTGTCCATTAGACCGCTGGATGAGAAATCCTTAATGAGAACAGAACCCAGATGGGGGCCTATGAGACAGGCCTATGAGACAGGCCTATGAGACACACAGAGCCCCACTACATTTGTCTTCTTTACCTCAATGGAGCTGGCGATGTTGAGACACTCCTCCATGCCAGGGATGTCCAGCTGGATCACCCTCAGGTCTTTGCATTTCACTATGATGGTTCCCAGGGAACCCACAAACCTGGCAGAAAAGGGACAGGTTAGATCGACTTGAGACAGCAGTACAGAGCAGAGATGGTCGTCTAACAGGAGAGAGAAATCCACACTCATTTGTGTCACTATTATTTTTTAGACAGCATTTATGGAGTATGGACGAGGCATACAAGCTCTGGCCTACATTAACCACCGTGCTAGCCACCAGAATAGCTCGACAAAACACACTGTAGTTTTGGATAGAAAGTAAAAAAACTTGGAAGAGCATTCATCTGTTTTTTTATTGTTTCCAATAGTCATAATTATTGAGTGTGACGATCTCAGTAGAGGTGGGGATTTAGACAGCCCAAAAGAGAAGTGCAAAAAGGAAGCAACATCTGTTTGGTCCATTTCATTCGATAGTTGGTTTGGCCAGTCAGCACAAGCTGATCTATGGGGGATGGCCTTAGTGACATTTCGTTTGGGATAGCTCTAGACTGATGTTTTCTCACCTTTTCTCTATGGAGTCAATGTTGGAGTGCAGCAGCCAGAGCTCCTCGGTGTTGTCCTGCCTGGAGGACAGGATGAGGTGGTGTCCCGTTAGACACAGGGTGCCCTCCACTGTGGGCATGAAGGGTCGGTGCAGCACCACCCCGTCCACACGCGGGGTCTTTATCAGCTCAGCAAACTCCATTCTCTACAAGGAGGCACAGGCCACCTGAACGTAACATTGAGTCATATCTATAAACTTCATTTTATACAGGGGCATTATGTCATACATCGATAATCTTATTCATGAGTGACACACATTACCAAATGTGGCCTGTGAATTATGTGGTTTTAATTACACAGTATTTTCTCATAACCCCGAAATAATAATTCCTTGCCACAACACACAGACTAGAGTAGCTTGACAATTAGCTAAGGAAGCCCACGGTTAGTTAACGTTTACTATCTCTTCGTATGAGACGAAATGATAGCCATATAGTATAACAATACCATTACATTTTACAATATGAATATAGAAGATACCTGTCTGGACTGTGAAATCTGATTGCTGAATTCTACGCAGTATTATGTTGAAGCCTTTCTGTTGACGTAATGCATCAAAGAACGAAAAGTGTTTCAATAATAAGATCGACAAGAAATAAGAATAAACAATATTGGTTCCGCAATGTGTGACATAATGCCAAAACCTGTACACTATGACAACAGTAAGGACTGCGTGAAGTATTTACCCAAATGTATTCTTCATATATTAAAATCTACGTTTCAGTTATAAATGTAATACTACACAACTACTATGATGAAATGATGGTGCGCAAACAAGGGCCAGGCTTGCCCGGAATTTAAGCAATACTGTTGTGGGTCTGACGTCTGAGATAAAATAAGATCATATTATTACACATCATTTCTAACACCAGTCCAGACGCAGATCATCTTGGTAAGCCATGTTCTTTAAACCTATGATGAATCACAATGAGGTTAGAATTCTGGTTAGAATTGGGGGACCAGAATATATCAAATTAATCAAAGGTAGGCACTCCTTTCTGACATCAATTGGCATTCTGCCATTCTTACACCATCAAATGTCAATATACATTAATTTTAAAATATAAGTTTCAATCAAAATTTATTATTTTAAGGTTGAAAAGTTTATATGACAGTAAATTCATGTTTTTTTGTAAAAGTTTCTATGACTGGATAATATTTGTTGTGTTAACTTAGAGATTAAAAAAAACGGAGCATTATGAACTGGGTCAAAATAACTATAAAGGTAATTTGATATCCTCATCAAATAAAATAGTGAGATAACAGAACACACGAGTGCTGCTGCTGTTTTTCCAATGAGGATGGAAATCAAAGGATTTTAGCTATACCGCAGGATCGCGGGGGGGCTGGAGCCTACCCTAGCCGACACAGGTCGCCAGTTTTTGGACTGTGGGAGGAAACCTACGCAAACACGGGGAGAACACGCAAACTGCAGAAAGGCCCAGGTGGGGATTGCCTCTTGCTGTGAGGCAACAGTGCTACCCACTGAGCCACCGTGCTGCCCCACAATTTTAATAATTCCAGAAAATTGGCTATCGATGGAAGAGTGATATGGGAATATGGTCTCATAGTCAGCCACATCATCGTTGTACAATATTGACTGTTTGTTTGTTGTTATCATCTAAGTGTAGGCCTTGGGGTACAAAACCTAGATAGGAGTGGTCTAGACCATAGATATAGTAAACATATCTATGGTCTAGACATGCCTCCTAAGGAAGAATTATGAGCTACAACTAAACAGGGTTTTGGAGCTGTTATGCAAGTAACATTGTTCAGAATATTTTGCACTACGATATATATATATATTTTTTAAGTGGTCAACCTAAACAGCTATCTAACAAATTGAGTGTGATGAATAATAATTTCAAAGGTTAAAAACAACTCTGATTTACCTAACCCAAAACATGGAATATACATTGCATTAGGCTTCCTTTGGTTGTCAAAGATAACAGAACCATGAATTAGAGTGTCCTAATCTGCAGGATATATTTTTGTAAAATTCCTGTTCAAGGAAGATGATTCTCACAAAAATCACAAAACATTCACCCAGAACATACAGAGAACATTCACCCAGAATGTTGGGGAAACATTGTCACAGAATAATCAAAATGTTGTCCAAGTAGGTTCTAGGAAAAATGTGGGAGCATAGTTTATAGTATTTATTTATGAGAAAGTATGTCTGTTCTCTAAACAGATTTAGGAATTCTTGAGAAATAAACCTCTTTGCTAGCGGTTTGAGTTCTGAACATGTGTTCTCACTTTTAACATGGTGGTGTTTGTAGTGGTTTGATTTTGTAATTTGCTGCTCAAGCTGTCTGTTCATGTGTAGATGGGAGTTCAAGTCACCCCCCAAAAACGCCATGGTTTAAAAAATATTTTATTTAACTTTTATAATATTATACTACGCTTGGATACTGCCAATTAGCAATTAGAAAATATTTAACTTAACGTATCCACTAGATGGTGCTAGATTTCAAAGATTCCTTACCGAGTCACTCCACGAACATGTGCATGAACTATACTCTAATTCAAGAGAACTAGTCCAGCATCTTCCCCCCAATTTCTCTGACCTATGTCCAATAAACGTTAACCTGGAAAAACACACACCTGCACACCTTTGTGAGAGGATTATTTAAGGGGAAAACACAGCTTTCTCTCATCAGTTCATAAGCCTAGACATGGTCTCTTTGTAGGTTTAAAAGTCAATGTTTGGATTAACCAGTTGACAGAAGTACATCATGCACCTCACATTTTCTAAATCGTTCCTATGTAGTTTCACTCTTCCAACCAAGCTTCAAAGTCAAACAGCAGCAGCCTAAGACTAACATATACCTAGGCTAAGCACAAACCTTGCTTTCTCATATCATTTCATAAGCCTGGACATGGTCTATTTCTGTCTGTCCTGTACCACTGCACTGTTCACCACATTTAATCAATGTTAATTTACTATAAATTGTAATACAGCTGTGACGTCAAACAAATGAACTTAAGTGCACTGATGTCAGACTTGAAATTATGCTTCCAGAATCACACATAGTGTAGTATAAATAGAAACAACAACACATTAAAATTAGATGTTTTAGCCTTTAAAGTTTGGCGATTTTTATAGAACAAATATTTTTTATATACTTGCAAGCTTTCCCTATCACCTCTTCCTCTCTCCTTCATATCTCCTTCATCCCTCTGCCCCTTCTCTGCTCCAAAGCTCTACCTCTCTGCCCAACACATATCTTCCAGATACAGGTGGGTGTTTTCATCGTGGCGCTGGTTCTTCGAGTCTACAGCCCTAACCCTAACCCTACAGCAGGATGGGGGAAAACAAAGCCTTTGATTTAGAAGATGTTGGCAATTCTGTGTCCATTCACAGCTTGCATAATGAAATCAAAATAATATATTAAAATGAATCGTAATTGTACACCCTGACACTGTTTAACATCCATAGGGATTGAGTGATGTGACAAACAAGCTTCCTCAATCAACAGCTTTAATCTGTTTGGCCTCTGTCTTTCTTAGATAACAGCAAAGGGGCGACAGATTTCGAAGACAATGGTTTGGAGTGTTATTATATAAAAACGTAAAGGTTATTTGAGAGAAAATAATATAATGTTCTATTAATGATCTAAGTAGGGAGGAGCTTCAGACCAATTTCTTACCCCAACAAGGAGCGACCGAGGTAGTCATTTAACCCAATGAACAGACGTACTATGGAAAGGTCCACACACCTGTCAATAAAGGTCTGTACCTTCCAATACCTACCAACCATGAATAGTTACAGATTTAGATCGAAAAAAGTTATTGTAAAATAGCGCAAAAGAACTATGGCTAAATTGCCAGTAAGCAGAAAAATTGTGGGACAGACATTCTGCATTTCAACTTAATCACCAAATGACTATTCACATGTTAACGTCCATATCTTTGTCCTTGGTTGGATCCACTCCAGTGAAAATCAAGTTTTTAACGTGGTGTTTTTCATGTGCTACAAGACATATCAGGAGCAAAAATAAGCAGCCAACGCCATGCCTAAGCATTTCTGCTTTGAAAAAGCAATGCACCAAGTAGGAGAGTCTTCAGACAAGCCAGATTTGTGACGTCACACATTTTAAAAAGTAACCATTTTTAACCAACCACCGTTCATGGGCGGGGTCGGGTTGACTCGGGAGCAAAGATGTGCAGTGGCAGAGAAGGGGGGCAGGCCAACTCAGACCTTCTTAATGAGGAAGAAGGAGAAGATAAACATTTTAAGATTTTAAGGTAATTGAACGTATTTTGCATTAAAAACCTAACTGACATCATTATGCATTCAAGCTGAATGTTTTAAATGTTTTATAAAACGACTGGAGGGGGACTTTAATCTTGTCAGGTAGAATGATCCTGTTATAGCCTAACGACCAAAAGACATCATGGTCCTCCATATTTGGAAATTTAAATGTGACACTAGGTGGCAACCAAGTTGAGAGAAGAGGGGGTCACGTCGTCTTGGGACACTAGCGAATCGCTGTTCTCACAGTGCTGCTCAGCATTGCAGCTGAAGGAGAGCTGCGCAGAGATTTCAAGGCTGCATTGAGAAGAACCTTCGTCTAGAGAAGGCAATGCACATGGGGCAGCTTTAATCAGCATTGGTATGGTTGACCAACCTAATTATTGAACCTAAGGATTAAGTCTTTTTAGCCCTAGTGAGGAGAACTGCAGCAGGTAAGACAAAGATGAGCTGCGTCCACGTTGCCACTGGACCGCAATCTGGGGACCAATTAGGTGACGTCGTCGTATCGCGAACCCGCTATTAGATGGCTCCCACATTTGGGGTGCACTCGGAAAGCAGGTGTCAGGGAAGTGTCGTCACGAACCCCGGAAGCCGGAGGTGGGAGCATCAGAGAGAAAGATGGCAGCAAAATCCGATGGTCGTGGGGTCGTCACAGGTTTTGCCCAGCTGCACAACCTGGACGAGGTGGTGGGGACAGGCGAGGACGACCCGCGGGGGGGCAGCTCCTTCCATATCTGCCACTGCTGCAACACCTCGTCGTGCTACTGGGGCTGCCGAAGCGCCTGTCTGCATTACCTCCGGGGAAAGGGAAAGGAGAGAGATGCGGGTCGACCGCCGCAGGAGGAGCGCCTCTGGTTGGACTGCCTGTGGATCGTCCTGGCTCTCGTTATATTTTTTGGGGATGTGGCGACCGACTTGTGGCTGGCAATTGATTACTACCACAAACAGAACTTCCTCTGGTCAGGACTGACCCTCTTTTTCGTGCTTGTGCCCTCGGTCCTGGTCCAGATCCTGAGCTTCAGGTGGTTTGTGCAGGATTACACCGGGGGAGGATTGGGTTCCGTAGAGGGTCTGAGTAGCCGGAGAGCCACAGCGAGCCTGCAAAGAGACAAGTGCTGTCTCCTTTCCGTCTGGGTCTGGCAGACGATTGTACACATATTTCAGATGGGACAAGTATGGAGGTAAGAAAACTTGACGGTGAATCATGTGAACCCATTTAATACCCACAGCGCATCTCCCCACTCTCACTCCTTGTCTCCTCACCTTTTCTCCATCACCTGGTATAACCCTGCGTATGTACATGACTTGGGTGCCAAGTAGGCTATTAGCTTGCACGACGGTGAAATAAATCTGTCCTGTTACTGCGTCACCAACGCGGGCATCCACACTGTTTATTAGGTGTTCTTATTGACATTTAGTGATTTTGACGCAGTTCTACAGACCTAATTGTTGAGACCATGATGTACTATAGGCTATATATCCTGGCATATATCACAATCACACAAATGCACGTAAGCCCAGACACACGTATTTACCAAGGCAAAATACTTTGCATAAATTATTTTTTCACAGTACGCCATTGCTTTGGTTTGGAGATGAAAGTGATTTTGAGAAGAGACAGACTACAGTGATGGGGGGCGGGGTTGGGAGTCAGACGCACCGTTCACAGTGCATGTGAGGTTTCGGTCGCCTCGGTTCACCCTCCCCTCACGAAAATACTCAACTCAGCAACTAGCGCGGCTAGACGAGCATTGTTTTCATGGCTACCGCATCACAGAAAAGGACAGTTCCTCACAACAGACATGATGTCATTGATTCCTCTGTTCTTAGATTGCGTTTGTATAAGGCAAAACGATGCGGACATGCGCATTATGTAGGGCTCTACTGTGTTCAACTCATTGTTTATGAGCGCATGCATAATTTGTATTCGCTGACATGACATGTAGCAGGTATACTGATGTGTCCGTGGTCTCTGGTAAATCTTATCCTCATACATCGCCCCCAGTATTAGTCGGAGCTTTTCAGCAGTGACTTATTTTGGTGCAGACAGACGCAGTGGCTGGCATTTAATGGGGAAATATATACAGCATGACGGCTGGCCCTTCTTAAGGGCTATCACTGAGGGCTAAACGTTTAGTTTAAGCAAAGGCTAGGTATATCATATATATGTATATTACACACACATGTACATATATGTATGCATATGTGTGCATGCGAATATATGTATTCATACTGCACATATACTTAGACCAGCCTTTTCTTAAACTAAGCGTGCATATGTATTTGTGTGTCTGTCAGTGTATGAGTGTATCTAAAGAAGATATTGATTATTCAGGACTTGCAACTGACTATGCTTCCTCTGCTAGTGCAGTGTGGTGGTGGTGATCACAATAGGACTCAAAGATGATTGGACTAAATGTTCTCCACAGGTTCACTACCCCCACTCAGGTGAGCAGGGTGGATCTTTAGGCCAAGCATGAACCACCATGCTTCTCTGAGCTGAGTGGCCACTCCTGTGTGCTTTGACAGGAAGTTCCCTACCTTCTACAGTGTACCTCAATTTTATTTAGATATATTATTTTTGGGGGGAAATTTGCTGGGCCAGTAGAGAAGAAGGAGACCAATGCGTAGAAGAAGGCTAATCGCGGTTGGTAAGAGTGTACAACAGCTTGGAGCCTTCGGGTAGACATCGCTGTCAGGGCACCTTATCTCTGAGGAACGTGAATCACCCGGCCGCTGGCTGGAGGTCAAAGGTTGAACGGTGCTCTTGCCAACTTAGCCAGAGTCCCTGACCTCCAGACCAGAGGGCTACAGGTGACATGGGGAGGACTGCTGCTGGGAATGGCTTCCGGGCTGAGCAGTATGGAGGATGTATCACCATGGAGATGGAGCTAGGCTCAGCAGTATGGAGGATGTGTCACCATGGAGATGGAGCTAGGCTCAGCAGTATGGAGGATGTATCACCATGGAGATGGAGCTAGGCTCAGCAGTATGGAGGATGTATCACCATGGAGATGAAGCTAGGCTCAGCAGTATGATGTATCACCATGGAGATGGAGCTAGGCTCAGCAGTACGGAGGGTGTATCACCATGGAGATGGAGCTAGGCTCAGCAGTATAGAGTGTATCACCATGGAGATGGAGCTAGGCTCTGCAGTATGGAGCGTATATCACCATGGAGATGGAGCTAGGCTCAGACCAGTTATACTGCATCTTGACCTTTCAAATAGATCACTTGAAAAGTTGCCTGCCTTTTTTATTATGGAGCAAGACCAACATTAATCAACACATTTTATATTCATAGAGGTCAATTAACTTGAATATAATAATATTGCCACTTTACAAAATATTACATTTTATATTTTTACTACGAAGCACACAGTGGACTTGCTACAACATACTGTAAGGATTAGAAGTGTTTGGTTATGCTGCAAACTCAACTCCAGTTAATTACAGAGTTGATTAGCTGAGCTTCTAAGAAAGGACAAACAGCAAACAAAACCAGACCTCTATTCAGACACTCCCTGTCGCCACAAGATACTCCTGTTGGTATCTCGTGAGCTTACAGGACTCACACACACATTCACACGCACACACACACACACACACATCGGTCTCTTGAAGCTAGGACAGACAGCTTAATCAGTGCAAGCCCAAATCTGTGTCTTGAGTGAACAACCACCACATCCATCACTGCCCAGAGAAAATCCATTAAAAAAGTTCTGCAAGCTCTTTGATTGTAGGAAATGCCAGGAGGACAAGGATTTAGGATGTGTTCTCCGCCTGTCAAACTTGCTAACTCTTTTGGTTCAGTTGAACTTCTCACAGTACTGTGAGAGTATTAGTCTATGACAAGCTGAATGGCTTACTGGAGATTGAGAGCTGTCCATGGTGCTGAAACAGCCCCATTTTGTTTTTCATAAAACAACTCTGTCAACTGTCGATGGCTACCGAAGGCTGATGGAGTCACAAACACTCCTGTAGTAAAGTGCAGGACACTTGCATAAAATGCACTTGTGTTAGAGTTGGTGCCAATACATTCGTGTAACAGTAGGAGTTGGACTATATAATATAATATATAGTTTATATAGTTTATAAACTATATACTATACTGTTATATAATATATAATATTAATATATAATATATAATATATAGTTTTATAATATATTATACTGTAGGCTATAATAACTGTCCTGATGTGCTTTCATGTTAAAGTAGTGTGTAGCAAAGTCTCCGAAATTTGTAATATTATATTGGACATGGTTATTGTGTATCATTGTAGCGTATGAATGGATTTTGGCCTGTCTTCTCTTTGTTATTGTAAATACATGTTCCACTGTGTTGAAGAGTTTAACTTATGTGACCTAAAATTAAGAAAAATATTAAAATATGTGTTTTGTGGCCTTCGATGCGGTTAGATTAGGATACACATTTAGAACAAAGCCCATGTTTGGACTCAAATGGACGTCTAAGCCCTGCACATAGTGTATGTATAAGGGGATAGACAAAACACTTACAGGGCATTACTAAGCTCAGCTCTCCTTTGGCAGAATCACTGGAAGTTGTTCAGTTTCATTCAGTTCATGATGCATGTCTTGACGGATATCTAACTAATATGGCAGCGCAGATAAATCAGAAGGCTCTGTTTGGTTCAGCCGCCATTTTGAACACTCTCATAGGATTGTATAGAAGAGGAAAACCATTGCATTTTCAAGATTTTTGTTATAGTTTGATGAGTAAAATAGAGCATGCAGATAATTGTGTTCCACTGCACTGAAAGGCAGACTGCTAATCTGGCGGCGCACGTGCAAAGCTGGATGAAAGGAGTGCCTAATTGGCACACTGGGCGAGGGCTTCCTGCCACTGTGGGGCAAGACGGGGGGAATGGAGGACTGTGGGAAAATAATGGCGAAGCTCTCCCGTCCAATAGGAGCCCGCTGTGGGCCATTAGGTAATGACATCTCTGCTCTCCCCAGGCCAGCGTTGGCTGCAGAGACCTGTGGAGAGGACAGCTGTTTGGCCACTCCACACGTGGCTGTCCCCTTCTCTCCGTTCCTCGTCGGCCGCTCCACACGTGGCTGTCCCCTTCTCTGTTCCTCGTCGGCCGCGCCAAACATGTCTGGGTCCTGGTTAGCATGTTAATGCTCACAACGAGCAACGTTTTCACCCAGTCGACGATGGAGAGAAAGCTTGGAAACACTATCCGGCTGACAGCGAGATGGGTCCTAAGAGAGAGTCTGTGTGTTTTCTACTTTGCCTCCAGTGGTGAGCTGGAAAGTCTTCTGTCGGTCTGTAGGCGGGTGCTGTTGGTCTGGGGTGAACGGTCCCATCCAGCTGACAGGCGCTTGGGTCAGGCAGGCTAGAGGACAGTATGAGACGCAATGTGAGGATCCTAGTGAAACAGCGTGGTGTACCTGGGGAAATGCCCCACAGGGTGTTTCCTGATCCAGGCCCAGGCAGGACCTTACTCTGGGACCACAGAGGCTGCCAGCCTTCCTTCCCAAGCCTAAGGAAGTGAAGACCAAGGTCCACAACCAAAATAATAAGCCATGTAAAAATCCTAAAATCGACTGGTTAGCGAAGGCCTTGAGCTCCGAGATCAGGATGAAAATCACATCATAGTCTCCTTCTTGGGAGCCAGACCAAAGTGTTCTAAAAGTGTGCTCTTGTACAGTGTACCCAAACACATGGCACATGACCTACACGGGGTAAACAAATGGGATTCTTATTTCATTGCCTTTGGTAATGTTAGTTTTCTTGACTGCAGACGTCACAGTTGGAGTTAACCCCCATCACCACTCCCAGCATCTGAACACGGTAAATCTGACGTTTGGATTATGTCTTAATCCAGTACAACAGTGGGCCTGCCACAGAGCACCATGGGGGAATCTGCTTGGAGCGGACATCATTCTGCGCTTCCCGGCCTAGTGAATATTAATGCAGACGGTCGGGAAGCCTAACCAAAGCCTGTCTTGGCTGGCCCGGTGGCGTGCTGTTGCCAAAAAGGTTTTTACACTCAGCCATGCGAATCAGCGAGACTGTACAATGCTACCCGCTACGGCGTCTCGAGAAACAACACAAGTGAGATTCCCACTCGAGAGACGGAGAGGAAGAGTGAGCATGAACAAGATGAACAGTTCTCTAGAGAGACAGGCAGACTGAGAGAGAGACAGGCAGAGAGAGAGAGGGACAGGCAGAGTGAGAATAGAGAGACAGGCAGAGAGAGAGACAGGCAGACTGAGAGAGAGACAGGCAGACTGAGAGAGAGACAGGCAGAGAGAGAGAGGGACAGGCAGAGTGAGAATAGAGAGACAGGCAGAGAGAATAGAGAGACAGGTAGACTGAGAGAGAGACAGGCAGAGAGAGAGACAGGCAGAGTGAGAGAGAGACAGGCAGAGTGAGAGAGAGACAGGCAGAGCGAGAATAGAGAGACAGGTAGACTGAGAGAGAGACAGGCAGAGGGAGAGAGAGACAGGCAGAGAGAGAGAGACAGGCAGACTGAGAGAGAGACAGGCAGAGAGAGAATAGAGAGACAGGCAGACTGAGAGAGAGACAGGCAGAGAGAGAATAGAGAGACAGGCAGAGAGAGAGAGATAAATATTGTTTTTTGCAGAAATGGTGATGGTTTCTGTGGGAACTGTATTTAAAGGGGGTTGAACATGAGCGGAAAAAACAAATACTGCAGTATACTGTGTTTTTTATTTTGTTTTCTTTTTGCAGCGAAGTCCCTTTTTAAATAGGAATCAGTGACGAAAGGGGTCGGTGTTACGAGCCTTCGGTTCTCATCGTGGAGGCTGGTCCCACTTTGTTCAAATGTCATGTAAATGTAACATGATATCACACTCTTCAGTCCATAACCATGATATAACAATAAAAAGACTGATAGGATTTTTGTCCATATTTGATAGCAGTGCTTTGACATGACTTAACCTAAAGCCTCACTCTATACCATTCAAATGTCTTACTTCCTCTGAGGAGTTTGTGTCACAATCTAATGATATGTAATAGTGAATGATTCTTCTTACAATTCAAACCAGGTTTTCTGAGTGTGATGTGGGGAGAGAATGTGCTGCTGTCTTTGATCAACTGGCTTTTCTCAAAGTGCCCTTAAGAGTTTACCTCACTGGGCAAGAATATTAGTTTAGTAGTGGACTGGGCCAATAATGTGAAATGTTTATTAAATATTTTTCCATTTTAATCTTTCTTTGTATGGCACATTTCATAAAAGTGCAGCTCAATACGAGGCTATCCCACATGTAAATTAAACTTATTTTCCCATTTTGCAATCTGAATAGCAGGATAACCTCATTTTCGCATGGCAACGTTAGATGTAACACATCTTTCAGTGCAATTTGTTTTGTGTCAATGTGTCTTGTACTTCATATTAAAATTACACATTTAAAAAAATATTTACTGCTGACATGAAGGTCACAGAAGTTTTATTAATTTAACCGCATTTTATTTATAGTCATAGAGAGCACACTATATTAAAACAGTGTGGGAGAATAAAAAAAGTTCCACAATTCTACTTAAAATAATAATAAAAAAATAATTTAGTTTACACTCTTCAAAGGGTAGGTTGCATTACCAAGCGAAAACGTCACACTGAACCCTAAAGCCCATGTCTCAATGTTTGAACACTTAGTGGGGAAGTGCTGACGGCATCACAGGAAAACGGTGACCCCCCCCGCTGTGAAACTGGACCATAGATGGAATACAAAAGATGCATATCTTAACAGCTAATCTTTAAATAATGTATGCAGTACATTTAAATCTAATAGATATTCTAATACACAGTGGAATACTTGATTTATCCTATTAAATTAGTGTTAACAAACTATTTACATGAACATTTAAAATGACACAGACTTTTAGGGAGGTAAGCTTTTGATCCTCACTACTTGAAGCTAGACTAATCTCACTCCAGATTTAGTTTACGTGTTTACATTGTTAAGCCTTGATGATCAGGCTTGTACTAAACAGTTGTACTAAACACAGAGATAAGACAATATTTTCATTATTTTGATCTGTTTACTTAAGTTAATTTGTCTACATTTTTAAATAATTTCCCTTTCTAATCCACCATTGCCTCTACAACCCCCATTATATCTGTCACAAGCATGCTTTTTTAAACTGCAGTGAGATTCAGTGGCTGTAAGGCTAGAGACTTTTTCTTTACCCATGTAAGATGGCAATGAAGCAGCTGTTGAGCCCCAAGTGGCGGTTGAAGATTGGTGAACTGGCTGAAAAGCCACAGGACTACATCCCCCACCTCCACCAGATCCTTTCCCTGTCCCCACAACCTGAACTCGCAGAGGGGCTGGGACCAAGCATCACGCCCTGGCCTTGCCACACGTTGACACCTGGTTAGCCACCATTCCCTTCTGCTCCCACACCACATCCAGACAGACCCACTGAGGAGGCCCTCTGCCTGGACACGGCTACCATGGAGGGTGCCTGTTTTAGCAGGGGAGTGGAGGTGGAGCCTGCTGCTATTCACTGACTGGGGTCTGCACAGGCTCACTGATGCAGAGCTGACCACTATAGATTACTGCTAGTATCGGCCAGGGGAGAAATGGGTGAAGACGAGCCATGCTCCTAAACCCTGAGGCTGGGTCACCTGTTACTGTTACTAAGAAACTTTTGAACGTTGACTGGACTGGCTTGAAAGGGACTGGCGCTACATTCCCCAGCCATGCAACATTTGGGTAAGAGGATTCAAGTAATCTTTCCCCATTAATAATCATAATCATAATAATAGGCAGTCTATCAAAACCAGATTTCCAAGGTCTATTTGTTGACAGGTGGCATCTGAGAAAATGGAGCCTGATCTTGAAGAATAAATCCCGGTCTATCAGTTTAATGAGGATGTGTTTTGTAGCAGGCAGGTCAGAAAGTCAGAGTCCTGCTTCACTTCACAGTGGACCTGTAACACACCTGATCTCTTAGGTTGTTGTCTGTTCTTTTGGTACGTTCACCCTGATGAATACAGCCTGTGTCCCTCAGAAATCAAACCAGACCTTGTGGCAGAGATTTGAAGTGGTCGGTCTAAGGACATGAGAGGCCCGCCTCAGGACAGGACTTGGAACTATGGAGCAGCACCACGGCGAGCAGCACTGAGTCTACATGGCACCGTGCTCATTTTCACATTAGCATTGATAACAGGGGGCAAGTCGCCGTTTCAAAGGCCCCAATTAGGAGACAGAGGAGGCTGTCAGAGCAGGAAAACAAACGGCTGCTTCCTCTGGAGCGTGCTGTGGAAGGGACTGGGCGAAGACGCTTCCTCATGCTCCTCTGGGCAAAGGATTTAGTCTCAGATAAGAAAAAAGGGCTTACCTTAGTTTCTTTTCAACTCGGTTTGAGTTGCAATCTTCAGGAATCAAGGATTAATTAGGACCATCTGGTTTATTTTTATACAGATTTCCATACACATAGTAAGACTAATCAAATCCCAATAATAATTTGAAATAAAGTAAATCAGTGACATGAGGTAACGACTTTACTATGGAATCTGATCAAATGAAGGTTTTATAGCACTGTATAATCAAATGAATGTAGAGGACCGTTTCTTTATGGCCACTATCTCCCATTCAACGAATGGAGAGGACTGGGGATCACTTGATACTGTCCACTAAGCCTTCTGGGTCTGCACTTTGAGAGGTGGTATCACACTGGAGCAGAGAGGAGAGCAAGAATGCGGAGGAGACACAGGCAATCCATTTACGGTCTCACACACACACACACACACACACACACACACACCAACATTGGGGAGAACCTTGGTGAGAAGAGGAGCTGTTGTTGCTGCTTGCAGTCACACATCCTGTAGGCACATACACACATGGTCTGTATTGTCAAACACACAAATACTGTTGGCACAAACACACACACTGTTGGCACAAACACACATATACAGAGGCACAAACACACATATACAGAGGCACAAACATACTGTGTACTGTAGGCACACACGCGTCCAGTCAGCGCAGAAGGAGGAGCTCTCCCCTCTGTCCTGTTTCTTTAGCTCAGAGGCCTGGCGTGGCCAGCAGACTGTGACCTGCTCTCCACTCAGCGTCCTCCATCATACAGGCCAGCTAGGCTACACCACGCCAGCCCTCCCAGAGGTCCAGCTGGACTGACACTCTGTCTGTAGGCTGTGGTGCAAGCCGCCTGCTGACTGTAGACTATGCCAGGCCACAGCTCTCGAGCCGTCTGCCCTGTCTTCAGAGTCTCCCTTTGCTAGTTAAAGTCATCATGGCCGTCCTCATCTCCTCTCCAGCCCTGGCGCTGGCTTCCTCTCCTCTCCTCTCCCGGTGTTACTTTCCCATAGCTGCACTTGACCTCCATTTCTGTCAAGGAAAGTGGAGCATCTGGCAATTGCCCCATTATAACTCCCCCCCTCCTTCTCCTCCCACACTCCTCCTCTCTGTCCTGTAAGACCACCTGCCTTCCTCCCCAAAGAGCCCGCTCTAACACCTTCATTGCGCCCCCTCTCCATGCATCATCCCCCTCTCCCTCCCTCCCTCCTTCCGTGTCCCACTTCGGTTCCACCAGCCCTCCTAAGCCCACCTGTAGCTCTGGAGCTCTCCGGGCCTCATGCTGGTCTTTAACTGCCAGCTTTGAAGGACACTCATGAGTGCAGTGAGGCGAACAAAGACATCCCTTCAAGTACTTCCAGAGAGTGACGTGCCTAGTATCCACCTCGTACTTAGCAGCAAAGGCATACCATAACCCAGGTAAGAAAGTGTACTTGGACTTGAAACACACTGTCAATGGAATAGATAAGTTTGCACTTATCCCCTGAGTACCGTTATATAAGCATAGCCACAGTGATTGAAGGCCTTCTCTGTTGCCAGAACATTACAGGTTTGTGAGCAGGCTCATTTCTTCATCAGGTCTATCATTTCTACATGCAGAGTCAACCAAACAAACCAATCCTCAAAGGTGAGACATGGACGGACGCTGAAAGGCCCAGTCTTTAGGCGCGCCCACACGCCTCCCCACGCCTACCTGGGGCCTACACCTCCCTCTCTGAGAGGCTCTCCTCTGTGCTGTGCAGGTCGTTGTGTTGGAGGTTGAGCAGAGGGCTCACAGTGCCACTCTGTCAGTTAGGCTGTGTTGTGTTTCTGATCTCTGAGGGGCTCTCCTCTGTGCTGTGCAGATGGTTGTGGTGGTCTCACATAGTCACTCTGTCAGCCTCACTGTGTTGTGTTTCTGATCAGCATATGGTGCCATGCCGCTTTGTGAAGCTGTGATTCCCGCAAGAAATTAACTGTGGAACTTATACCCTTGCCGTGCCACTGTTTTGTGTGTGACACATTCTGTTTTCTGCTTCTCTCTCTCTCTCTCTCACACACTTTGGCTGATATTAGCGACAAAGTGAGCGACTGTATCGTGAAAAGGTGCTGTAGAACTGGACCTAACAAAGCCTTGTCATCCTATGTCTACAGAGTCTGCTCTGCACATTGGTATACAAATGACTACGACCTCTATTCTTTTTTATGTTCCTTAAGGGTTTCATTTACTTTCTGATTTATTTTGCCACTAACAAACTCTTCTGCTCACTTTGCTGACAAACTACATGATGGAGCCACCATCACATTAAGCCACATATACAGTATGACTCACTGTGAGAGATAGAAAACAACAGACGCACAGTCCATCAAATGAACTCATCACCTCTCAGTGACATCTATTTCAATTTAGCACATATTTTTGTCTAATCAGAATGTCACAAAATGTCTGGGGTGCCCATATTTATGATTATCTACCATGACTGTACTGACAGTCCACATTAACAGCATAGGCCTATTTATTTTTAAAATATCTTAATAGACACCAATGTTTTATTTCTTAGTCTTGCGTTCTTGAGGGGGATTTATACACTCCTAACGTTTTTGAGGGGGATTTATACTCTCCAAAGTATGGTAATTAGCTTAAATTAGACTAAATTATCCTTTTAGATTGAAAGTTATATTTTAAAATATGAAGTATGCGGAACACGCAAAGAGTAAGTTATACTAGTGATGTATGTATGATATATTTACAAATAAAGACGGGTTATCAAAGTGTTGAACTTGAGTAAAAAACAGCTATTGTTTCAATAATCTATAATAAACAGAGGAGCTGGAGATAGCATTAAGAGTCAAACCATAACATTTGTTCTTACTTAGCATGTAGCCGACGGAGATGTGGCTGCGTTGTGTTCTTTCCTGCTTTCATTGGGTCACATCGTGAAGACGTGGTTTTTCCTAGCGTCACTCTGGATTGGTCACAAACTCTTTGTGAGATGGTTCCGGTTAACAACGAATGCAATGAGATGTCATGTACTGTTTAGCTAGCGAACTTTATGCCTTGGTGCAGCATAGGGCATTGTATAGTTGACATGATCTACTTAGCTCTTAGGGAATGTCGACACCTACCAAGAAATGTACTATTTGTATTTGAATAGATCACCAACTGATGAGTTGACCTTGAAAATAGATGTTTTACACATCCCAACAATTTAACCATGAAGCTGGCAAACTTAAAGGTTTAATATTGGCATGGGCACTTCCAAAGCGCACCCACTGAGTGTTTTTGTTCATTGTACGGTCTGCTAACCCAACTAATGTCATGGAATACCTCACCTATGTCTTTCTAAATGATTGATATAAACGTTCCCACAGAGCATGTGCTTACCCAAACACAAACACACCCAACCTGCCAGGAGACCAACAGCCTGGCAGTGCATCTGTTGCTACGAGAATGCGTACCATCACTATGCCAGGATCAAAATCTAGGTGAGAGGGAATAGTTGTGTGTGCCCATGGAATCATTGGATTTCTCTTTCATTCACAGCTGTTCTGGTGCCAGAGTGGTGTTTAGGTCTCCTCTCCTCCATTCCCTTTCCATTCTCTGTCTTCAGGCCCAATTGTCAGTTCCATGGTAATCATTGGTAATTGGAGCGTTGTGCTGGCTGCTGGTCCTATGCTATGAAGGCAATGTACTACACTGACAATCTACTGTGTGTGTGTGTGTATGTGTGTGTGTGTGTGTGTGTGTGTGTGTGTGTGTGTGCGCACATGCAGAAGCAGAGGGAGAAGAAGGGGTTTACAGATTTACTGCTCGGTAACTGCACATCTACGCTAACAGACACACAGTTATAGAACACACACACTAAACCAAACATATACATCTTTCCACCAGGGCCCTCTGTAACGGCACATCCAGCCTAACACACTCACACACAGAGAGAGAGAGACTAAAGCAAACACACAGCTCTTCCCACCAGCTGCCTCCTGGTCCTGGGCGAGCACGCGTGCGTCAGAAGTGTGACTGTACCGTCTTCTCTGAGTGACTGTGTGAAAGAGGCCGGTGGTGACTCATCCTGTGTGTTTGGCATCTGTGGGCTGGCCGTGCCCCCATCCCTCTGCCACAGTGGGGGACAGCTCCCAGAGCGCTGGATATTCTCAGCCTCCGTGACCAAGTGGATCAATGCCTCCCCGCCCGCCCCCCGGGGACTCCGCTACCATAACCCATGCACTAATCTCGTTGCCAGGATGGTGGGGGTCGGTGAGGAGCAGGTCTGCATTCTATGGAACGGCTTCACACCACACACACAACATGACCTGCCTCTCTGGACAGTACAACCACAACTGGAGATCAAAACATCTGTGTGCAGGGCTGTGTACTTCTGCACTGTCTAAAAGTGCAATCTGATTTGCACTGGTGCTATGTTTTGACAGCTCCCTCTTTCTCTATCAAATACACACACACACACACACACACACATACACACACACAACACACACAAACAGAGGAGCTGACATATACCCAAACAGCCGCATGCACAGGCCCATAGGGAAGACTGATGATTAGCAGCTAGGCTAATTTGCACCTTCTTAACATTGCAAAGGAAGTGGTGACAGGGCAGCTGAAGTTTCTCACGCCTTTCATCTTTTTATAGTTGCCATTTTCAGGCAGCCCCAGAAGTCATGACATCCTCTTGTTTTTTGCCTTCTCAGGCTTTTGGTATGAATGAATTTACACTGAACAGGGTATTATGTGGAACACGCTGAGATTAGTGGAATGTTTAATCACAAAGTCTTTTGAAAAAAGCTTAACATTTATCTGCTCGCCAGGGAAAATACAGTGCGGGAATCCTTCCTGGCGCCGCAGACAGGGAAAGTTCCTGGGAATTCTAAATCAAACAGCTCCGCGCCGTCTCTCCATGCCGATGGTATTCACTGTGTTATTTCAGACTTGTTTGATTCTGTTTCTAAGGGGGATTCTGGGACTTTGCACCATTTTAGTCAGAAGAGGAGAGAGAGAAAAACGATTTTCTTGCTTTTACTACTGTGCTGCCTCGTCATCTTTGACATGACTAGACATTCCTCACTCTCACCTTGCCCCACAAACTACTTTATACTGTCACTACATTCAGTGGTCAATGTGTTTTCCAGTAAATAGTCTGAAGCCACTCTGTTCTTAGGTTAGCTTTAACCTGCTGGTAGTTTTTACGGTCACTACATTCAGGGGTCAATGTGTTTTCCAGTAAATAGTCTGAAGCCACTCTGTTCTTCTAGCTTTAACCTGCTGGTAGTCCGGAGGAGGCTGGATTTGTCTCTTGGGGAATCTTAATTAAGTATTTGCCAGTTCTTGTGTACAGAAGGTCTTATGAAATATGTATATTTAGCTTTGATAATGTTCATGTAATTAAGTTCAGTTATTAATCATCTATGTATATTACTATTTTAGAGCCTTTCAATCAAGGATGTGAGGAATCAAACGATCATAGTGAAAATGCAGCAAATGAGATTCATTTCTGTAAACTCCGTCATAAATACATGTAATAATGGCAGTGTAATTCTAGAGATACCATTTCCAGCACTCCTCTGTGCCTTAAAGAGGAGTTTCTTGGCTCAAGTTGCACATGGTTCAGTCACTTTTACAAGTTGTTGGTGCAGCCTCATTGCCTTTCCATTGCTCAGTCTAAATGTGTATCTCTCTCCAACTCTGTTTCTCTCTGTCTCTCTTTATTTATAATTCAATTATAGACATGTAAAAATAGACATTTAATTTCCAAATGACCATGTTTAGTTAACCTCTCTTCAGACCCACATTCCTAGCTATTTCTTTGGATGATAAATTCTCTCTGAGAAAATGGATGGGAGACATCCTCAATACTAAAGATGCAGAAATGTTTGATCTGTCTTTCTTGACGGAGTCAACAGACAACAGCAGCATTCCATGAAATGGGAAGATGACATGATGTGGAACAGGCCTACAGGCCAACTGTGAAACCTAAGTCAGCAAGAACAGGAGGAGGTCAATCAGGAATCAATGGTCAAAGTGGATCTTAAACTGGAGTACCTAGACCCTAACCCTAACCATGGCAGCCATGTTTGAGTCAGGAGCAGAATGCTGGACAGAGATGCTCACCTGACAGCTGACACACTCACCCTCCACTGGACTCACACACACACACACACACATACACCTAACCCTAACCCTGACAGCTGACCCTCCACTGGCAACCTGTTCCACCGTGACTCATACACACACTCCCATCTGCTGTTACTTAATGACACACACACACACACACACACACACCATATCTCTCTCTCTCTCTCTCTCTCTCTCTCTCTCTCTCTCTCTCCTGTCCCTTGTTTGTGCTCCCCATGCTTGTTTACTATTGATAAATGAGTCTCCGGTTCGCTGTTTATTTATCAAGCATACAGTGATTCTCGTTTATTAAACATGAAACTATCAGACTTATCTGATTAATAAGTACAAAAAAAAGCTAAAAGTTTTAAATCTTAGTGATTTAATTATTTTGATCGTAGTTTGACTGTAGATTATTACCAAAGCAATCTCTGAAATGTATCAAAAGATGAAGAGATGTAAATCTCAATGAAATGGAATTACAGAAATGCTAATATATCCCTTTATTCATTTCCATCTTTTTCCCTCGACCTCGTTGGATGGACTGTTGCTAGGAGATTCATTCCCCACCAACAGGCGACAGCTAGGATTGAAACATCCAGAAAGGGATTCCACCTCCCCTTTCCTC
>JAVQIZ010064754.1:0-14149 GCA_036023535.2 Galaxias brevipinnis
AGCTAGTTAGCATGTTACGTATATAGCTAGCACAAAACTTGTTTGAATCATACAAACCTCAGATTGATCCACCAGCATTCCCAGGCTTTAGCTAGCTGTCTTCTTTTTCATATTTTTTCTTCCAATTGGCTGCTGACAACTGAATAAGGATGGCCACGCAAGAAGACGGTTTTGTGAGATCTGAAATGTTCGGCAACAAACTGTTTATGTTGTTTTTGTTTTCGTCGCGTCTATTATGTCAAACCAGTGTCTTCCACGACTACTGATGACGTATGAGGATCATCAAGGGTTTTCCCGATTCCTAGGGCCAGATTTCAACCCTTACCCCTTGTGACTCCGTTTCGAGGGGCAAGTCGAAAAGCATAACGAAGGGCTAGGGCCAAGGGTTAGGGCCAAGGGGTGAGAATAAGCAATTGGGATTGGGCAATCAAGTGTGTGTATTTGTGAAATAATTTGGACCAAAAAATACATACCTGATCTTCCGATACGATGCAAGTAGGTCTCTGCATTCTTAGGGAAGTCAAAATTGATCACCACGTTTACAGCCTGGATGTCAATGCCTCTGGTGAACAGGTCTGTTTGAAGCAGTTGATCACAAAATACATTAGAACTGTTTTCACTAGAGGAGTTGCTTCTGAAGGGCTAAAGCTGAATTGAACCAATGAAGAAAGGACACACACCAGTGCAGACCAGATTTCTGCAGAGTCCATTTCTGAAATCATGGAACACACGATTCCTGTACTCCTGTGAACAATCAAATAACACAAGTCAGCCATTTCCACTAAATGTTTTTTCCAAGCATTGCTGCCTTAGCCGGCGCTAACAAGATATAAGCAGCATCTCACATGAAGAACAGTGCTTTACCTGCATCATCTTGGCATGGATGTAGAAGCAGGAGTAACCCAGCTGCGTGATTTTCTTGGCCAGCAGCTCAACTCTCTGGGTAGAGTTGCAAAATATGATCGACTGATTAATCTGCAACTGCAAGATGGAAAAGGAGAAAAGGTTATTAATGGCATCCAGTGAAGTAATTAGACATTTTATATTTTAGACAAGCACTGACACTCAAAGTGAATGTTATGTGCAGGGGGAAACACACACACACACACACACAATTTGACATTAAAATGGTACTCATTCAGTATTAAACAAATGCGAATAATTTAAATGATCGTTTTACTTTAGCTTGAGTTGTTTCCTGGTCATGTCAACGTAGAATTTGACCTATTATTCAACATATGGGAGGGGGGTGGGAGGATATATTCTCTTGCAAGTAAATTATATTGCCCTGATACGACTGATCTTACCCTGGAGAAGAGCGTGTTCAGGCAGTGGACTTTCTGTCTCTCAGTGACATATGCATAGTACTGGGTGATGCCCTTCAAGGTTAGCTCTTCCATCAGGTTGATCTCATAGGGCTTGGTCAGGTGCTTGGTCTGGTGGGGGATGCAAACAGGCAGGTTGAGATCTGATGTTAAAGTCTGGCATACTTGTGAAACAAGACCAGTGTCCAGTGGCTTTGAGACCCAGACTCCCAGGTGGCAGTGCTCACCATGAACTTCTGGACGCTCATGGGGAAGGTGGCAGAGTAAAGCAGGATCTGCCTATTCTTTGCCAGGAAGCTGATGATATCTTCGATGAGCACCACAAAGTCCTGAGACAGCAACTTATCTGCCTGAGAAATAAATGCTTACTATGAACACACTCGATTGAAGGCCTATTACACCACAACGGGAAAGTGAAAAGAAGATTATGCAGTGTTTGACTACAATGGGTGAAATTATTGATAAGCTTACTAACAAACTCACTTTTCCCTCTATTACACTATTCCGTGTGGCAAATGTCATGACGTACTCACCTCATCCATCACCATCATCTGGACTCTATCCACCTTGGCCACACCTTTCTTAATCAAGTCCAAGATCCTTCCAGGAGTAGCTATGACCACATGCACTGAAGGAAATAGCAGATAAACTAAACATTTAAAACAGGCACTTAAAGAACATACCTGAATTACAATACACGAATAGCAAATGCATCAAAATGTTCTATATAATAGGACAAGACATTGTTCAGAAGGGCCATGAATGTGTGTACCGTACTGTATTTGCAATCCATTTTGAGTGTTATGCTGTTAAAACCTTACCGGTCTCGTCCAAGCGCATAATGTCATCTCTCAGGTTGGTGCCGCCAGTGGTGGCCATCACTTTGACCCCACCCAGGTGCTTGCTGATCTGGATGCTGATCTGGCTGACTTGCAGGGCCAGTTCACGGGTGGGCACCATCACCATGGCTTAAAAAAGTAAAGAATATGTTGAGCTAGATTTGACTCTAGAAATGAGTTCCACTTAGATCATGCCGTTGAGGTGATAGAATAAAAAAAAAAACTCCTCTGTCTCACCCTGTATGTGATCTTTCTTCAGATCTATACGTTCTAACATGGGAATGAGGTAGGCGCCACTCTTCCCGGTCCCATTCTTAGCCCTGGCCAGAATGTCTCTTCCGGACAGGGCAATGGGAATGCTCTCCTCCTGTGAGAGGACATAATAATAACTGGCCATTTATGTCACAAAGCAAAATCGGAAACTGGTCAAGAGCACAACATATCAATACTAGAATAAGTTATTTTCTCTAATGGACTTTCTTTAGATATAAATTACAATGTTTTACTATGAAAAAGATTATGAGCTTATAGCCCAATGGAATCCAAACAACATGTTACTGTCTAACCTGGATTGGAGACGGCTTCTCCCAGCCCATCTCAAAGATTCCCATGAGGAGTTCACGTTTAAGACAGTAATCTTCAAACTCATTCCCCTTGGTGGATGTTACATCCTTGAGATACAAAAGAAAAATGTTTGTGTATCAGGAGAAAACAAGTGACAAAGATGTGACTCAGTGTCAGTGAAATAATGACTTACCGAGGTTTGAACCCTCGTGTCTTTGGGGGGGAGCTGCAGGCTTTTTTTCCAGTCATCTCCAAATCTAATGCTTGTTCCTTCCTGAAAAGCACCTCCTGCCATTTGAGTTAATCCCGTGGTCTTTCCAAGGGCTAGGGGACCTGATTTGGGAGAGGCCGCTTTAGGCTGACCTCTAAGCTGCCCATTTTGCTTGTTCAACCCCATGACAATCGGGGAAACATTTTCGGTCTTGGCAGTGGCCATTTCTGGTCTCCTCGTTTAATTGTCCAAGATGTATGTATGTAAGTTTTTTTATTTTCCGGATTCACTTTCCTGGAAAAATATCTCTCTAATAGTAGGTAAAAATCTCTAAAAAAAGCATTCGGCAAACAATATTACACATTCTTTTTAGTTAAAAGATTTTACAATTGAGGTTTGTACATAACTGTGTACATAAACGTGCAGTTTATCCAATTCAACAATTGAGTAACTGACATGTGAAAAAAAGTCTTTATACAAGAGCTCTTCAAAATGAAGATAAATGTGCACTAATATGCATAAATACACCTGAACACAAAATAGAAAATTATATGTGAATAGGTATCAAGGAAATAAAGTCCTGTAATAGCACAGCTAAGGCAGTTTGAACTGGGGAGAAAGTCTCTGCAATATAATTTCGTTTAAAACTATAGTTGATCTTTTCTATTTATATTTTCTTGTTGCACTTCCAAGTACATAAATTGCTCGAAATCTTTGTCCTTGAAAATTTGGTTTAAAAATACTTGTACAAATATTTCCGCAAAATCATATGGGCTGTATGGTTCAGTACTTGTTTTTCACTCCATGAGTATATGTCTCTTCACATGTGAAGGAATAATTTTCTGACATCAAAAAATAAACATGGAAAATCCCTTGAGTACCCCTAAATCTTCTATTCTTCATGTGGATATTCACTTTGTGAAAACAGTATTTTTTGTCACGATGTGTGTGAGTTTGGATGCACGCAGCTCATTTCCTGTGCTAAGTCAGTCAGCAACTTAATTCTGTGTCATCTGTCAAAAGAAATAAACAGATAAGTATTATAAGAAAAAGACACAATGGAACACAAACCCTATGAGTAGAGCATATTATACAGTGCCTGCTAAAATGTTCTCTATTATTGAAAGCTATAGGTGGATATCACAAAGTAATCCCCTGGACAACAGTGGACTAACGATAAAATCTTTAATCTTGCTCCACTCTGTAATTCTCCCCATCACAAAATGTGGGCGGAAACTAGCAGCCATACATTCAGACTAATTACTATAGGTACGACATGGGCCCAGTTTTCAGGCTCATAAAAGACAGCAAGTATCGCCACACTTTGAGCTTTGATCCTAAAGACAACTACAACAACACAGGTAGCTTAGTATTATTTACCCCGTCTCATATACATATCGGACAATATAATAACCTTTCAGTCATTCCGACCCAAAACACATTTTGGGTTTTGTACACTACTGGAAAAAGTTAACTTTCAAATTATACAAAACTATAAACAAACAAAAAGTTATGTACAGCCATATACAAATGTTATCACTAACTAAAATAATAAACAAAAAGTTATGTTTCATGATGTTTACTATGAATATATAGCCATATAAAATTGATGTCCGATGAACATTCTTAATCATCTGACACAGCCAGATTCTGACATCGTCTGTGTTGGGTAAAAAAACTAATAAAAAACCGAATCATCTACTTCTCTTGCTATGTATGTCACTGTCAGGTTCAGTTGTAATCGTAACTCACAAAAGGCTGGTTCAGCTATAGAATTACGTACGTTAGCAAAAAGTTAGAACAACCGAAATAAACAGACAAGACTGAGCTAACTACGCTACTTAGTAGGCTACTTATACCAGGCGAAGCATACATAACAACTTGCTGGATAGCAAACATTGGCTTGTAAACAATTAGACAGTAATGCCTAGTAATGGAAAGGTGTTGATACGAGCCACGGCTTTACTAACACCACTAACCAGTTGACTGGCTTACTAGTAAAGAGCTAACCGTTAGTTAGCAGGCTAACACATAGCTGCTCTGCTCTGGTAATGAGACATTCATGTTGTTTTGATAGCTTTACAGATAAAACAACGCTTAAAACATGGTTAAACCCACCAATTTCTCCGACTGATGATGATACACGTACAACAGGTAATGCTGTGAATCAATGCTTGTTTAAATCCTAATTTCCTATAAATAAATCTTCTCTATTATTGTTAGCTAGTTTTTCAACATGGTCTCCATCTTCAACTTCTTCTTCTTTGTCGCCTCCACCTAGTAGGTAGTAGTTGTCACACGCGAGAGCTGACTAACATTAATAATATGGCCACCTACTGTTTCGGGCCTGTCCTGCAGTTGACCGCAGCTTGATAAACGTTGCAGTTACGACCATTTGATGACTACGTCTATTGTTAAAGAAGCAGAAATAAGCAAATTATTATTACTAGATTTTTTTTATGTGGCGGCCATGGTGGAATCGACCTAGTAATCGGCAAACATACAGACCTGTATCATGTGACAAATAAAATGCACTGGTGACAAGAGTTCACTACTTGTCACTATGCATGAAGCCGGTAGTGAACATGTGTTTGATCCTGTTATTATCGCGTAGTTTCTCACAGTTATCCTGCAACCAGACTGACCAGTCTAGATGGTTAAGATAATGCAGGCAGCCAGCTGAAATGAGACATAGAAATGACATATTCCATAATTATGGTTTACACCTACTGTTTACATTAATTTGGAATACTAGTTCTTAAAATAACATTTTAATTAGAAACTATAACCCAAATGCAATTGGTTCTTCTTACAGGAGCTCTAGATGGCACTCCAGCCTGACACCAGATGTTGCATTCCAGCTGGAACACAGTAGGAGGGTAGGGCCACTGGCAGAATGTACTCATTGATAGCTGCTGGTTGAGACCACTTGTTGAGCATTAAGTCATTAATTTGGTTACAATCCCAGTGTAAGTGGGGAATGAACTGCTCTGGGCCATCCCTCTAGCCGATGTGGTGCTCACTGCTCACCCAAATGCATGTCACATTATCACTGATGGATTGGGGACATATGGACAGAAGGGGGAACAAAAGTAGGATATACAAGATCGGGTTAAGGATGCAACTTGATTTGCTTTAGAAGCCAAGAAGCTGGAGCTTTGCATGTAGAAAAATCATACCAAATTGCTATTTCGGAAATGTTCATATGAAACAGACATCCTCATCACATTACCCTTCTGCGCATTGCACAGATACTGTATCGTCAACTCACTTTTTAAGTGTTCAGTGTTCCACCACAGTAGTGCCAACCGTTGTTGAGGTTACACCTGCTACGGCACAGAGTGAGGCCAACACTCATATCCTGGAACATGAGAATTAAGCATGGTGAGAACAAATACAGAAGTATGCCAACACATGAGCCGATTAACAATAAAATAAAATAAATAAAACCACCTTGCTATGCATTACACAATTTTCTCAAACATACTACCATAGGGTTCAGTGCTTAGATAAATATGGCAAATGTCACATTTTAAAATATGTTTGTTAAATGGGAAATGTAAGAAAGGATAGGTCTGTGTACAGGTAATTTACTATAGTAACCAGATTAGGTCAACCAGTTCACTTGAAATCTGTAACTACCCAACACTGGATTGGAATCTAGGATTAAATCTGATAAAAACTAAAATACATCACTCTGTCTACTTTAATGTAATTAAGTGATGTGTGTAGTGTGCAGGTGCAAGCTGATACAGTGTATAGGAACCCTTTCATTTTATAACATATTCAACCAATTCTGGTTTGAATGGTCTACGAGAGTCACAACATCATCAGCAATGTATCACTCAAACGACAATGCAACCTCAATGGGACCAATAATTGATCCTTACCACTTGATAGCATTCCACAAAAAACTTTAAATAAAGACAAAGTCTCAAGATAAAATATTTTTATATTCTGCAAGGTATTCAAATGCATACACAACTAGAAATGTCACTTTTCACACCATTTAACCACACACTGGTCAATATTTTGTAATGGGGGGCTATCTGAGTTTCATGTGGCTTGAGCAAAAAGGCAAAACACAGAATCATCTGTTATTTTATATAGACAAAGGTATAAAAAGCCTCTGAAGCCCTAAATAAACTACTGTACAGTGCAAGTTAAAATCAAGGCCCAGCCACTAAAAGCAAAAATCAGTTTCGATATGAATATTCTGTTTAATAAACCAGTGTTATCAATCAGCACTTAGAAGTTAATAAGTAGTGTGCAGGGATGTATTTCCTTTGTGCAGTAAAACATTTTTAAGTAATACATAGAGATTCAAATGTGCTAGTTTAAGGCTACAACCCATTCATGTTTTAGATTATTATTCCTTGAATTCCTGCCATAAATTATCTTTTTGCCTCCCAGTTCTTTATCACCCTTCATTGTTTTTTCAAAATGTGTTCATTTAGCTCACTCAAATAACTAACATATTTCCAATGAATTATTTACATGTTGAAACCTACTCTATGATGTATTGTACGGTACAATTTGTACCTTCTCAATCAAATATCATGTAACAAAATAAACCTTTGCAATACAATAAATACTTCTCTGTTATCTTGCACAAAAAGAATTCCCCCTATTACTGATCTTTTCTCACAACTTATTAGAGAATTCACCAGATCAACCATTTAATTGATTGGTATTTTATGACGTTGATCGCTAGTGAAGACAGTTAGGCGGGTACTGCTTCTGAAAGAGCTTTCTAATTTGTTCAACACAGATATTTGAAGCCACCTCTGTTTCCTTAGACAGTTGTGATAGGCTAAGGAAGCCGTGTGGGAGGTCCTCCACCACTGTCAAACTCACAGGCTGACCCATATTACGCAGCTTTTTGGCAAACATCACGGAGTCATCCAACAAGGCATCCAAAGCGGAGGCCTGTGAGAACAGTTAGGAGAGTACATGACTGAATGAATGAAACGTCATAGGAAATGCAGATACAGCTGTAATGTGGACAACATAAAGTAAGGGACGATATAAAATTCAAAACTCCCTCCACCCCATGCTCACCACTAGGTGTACAGGTGGCAGGCCTCTTAGTAGGTCGTCTGGGGCCAGCAGAGGTGACACATACGGGTTCCTCACGATGGGGCAGGTAGAGGTTTGGATCTTAGCCAGTCGGTCTGAACGCAGTGGCTCAAAGCCTTCAGGGTAGTGTCCGAGGCCTGAGCTGGATGTGGACAGGCAGGGGCTGGATACTGCGGATCTCTTGAGGGCCTGGAACTCTGGAGACCTCCTTTGAGGAGTTGCCGATAGCGACCCCAAACCCCCTGCGGCCCAACCAGTGTCAAGGAAGGACTGTATCCAATTGGATGCTCCCTGGGTAAGGTCACTGAGCAGCAGAGCTGTATCCCGACCCAGAGAGTTCAGTGTATTGGCCTCCACATTGGGCTTGACAGTCTGACAGTCAACACCTGGGAAGAGAGGAGGATGGGTGGAAGAGATTGGCAAAAGAAGTAGGGAAAAAGGTTTTACAACCCAAATATGTACTCTTTGTACAAATATATCATATACAAATGTATCCATTTCATATTTTACAAAGATTATGAACCCCACCTGGTACCCAGTCTTACCTGCATAGGCATTGAGGCACTTTGCAAGCACCCCTAGCGGTAGCAGGGGGTCAATGAGGGTAAGCAGACGGGAGGGTGAGGCATCCGTGGTGAGCAAGGTAGCAGGGTAGGCGGCCATGATGCCATCAGGGACTCGCACGCCGCTGGCTAAAGCCCTCATAGACACTGTGATGCATAGGTTTCCCCCGGCACTGTCTCCTGCCAGGCAAACGCGCTCTGCCGTGGAGCCTGAAACAAGGAACCCTCCGTTTATTTACTACGCTATGACAGACATGATGCTGTGCGACTGCTCACAGTAGCGGCTTCTGTGATACCAAACAATCTTGTTTTAGTTAGCACATTGTTTCACTTTGTGATATCCGTCCAGTATTTTACCTATAATATGGACAAGGCTATGTCAGTATTTTCTGTCAATATTCCATTAAGAATCAGGAATGTGGCAAAACAGCCAAACTCATGTGATGTACAACAAAACAAGGTGACGTGGGTTTGGCTCGCAAAGCTGAGTTGATTTGACAGAAGTGTTTGAAATTAGTAGGGATTTCTTTTTATAGTTCGCGATAAAATAAAATGGCCTTGACAGGTACCCAGAAGATGACAGTTGTTGAGAGCCCAGCAATAAGCATAGAAGCACTCCTCCAGGGCCCGGGGGAAGGGAGCCTCAGGGGCCAAAGAGTAGTCCACTGACAGGATAGGAACACCTAGGTCCTTGGACCAGCTACGGAGGTAATTCTGTAGTAGATGGGGACCAAATGGGAGAGAAATTACCTTTAGCAAAAGAAATACAATTTAACATAGCTTAAAGACAGAGTTTCACAATACAATTCTGTGTAAGTAATAAATTATATTGTTGCTAAATGTGACCTTTATGGTTCAAGTGTCTGTGAGGTGTTTGCTGTTGAGTCTGACCTCATGGGATTTAGAGGTCTGTGCAACAAACCCCCCTCCATGGAAATGTATAAGCAACCAGGGGGATCGAGGTAGTCTCTGGGACCTTTGGACCATGGGCAGCGAGATGGGGGAAGGCATTGTCTGTGAGAAGAGCAGCAGCTCTCCACTGTCCTAAAGAAGAACCCCCGATAAGATAGGACTTATTAAAGGTAAAGGAAGTGTAAACACAAGAGAGAAAACAACTATGGCTATGCCACAGAAGATCACAGAGGTTACTCTCACAGAATTTATAATGAAAATGATGATGCAAAGCATTTGGCATAACTTTGAAAGGAAGCTGATTTGTATCCAAGAGGTTTACCTGTCCCTGTCGGAGCTCGTGCGAGATGAGGCGCATGTGAACTGGCCCTGGTCCTGAGTGGGCCAATGGTGGGGACACAGTGGTAAACAGATGGTTGTCTGAGGCTAGGGGGAGGCGTAGTGGTACAGGAGGCAGCATCAGCATGAGGTTCACTTGCACCTGGTTAGAGGCTATTCTGGTAAAGCCCTGGGAGGTTAAATGGGAGGAATAAACATAAAGAAAGGTGGCAAGTAGAAAGAACATCTTGACACAATGGTAAAATATCATGGAACTAGAGTAACCAGAGTTCTGTCCTTCTCACCGATATTAACTCAGACTCAGTAAGGTTCCAGAACGACTTCCAGAACTGCATGTCCAGGTTCTGCGTAATGCGCTCAAACTCCATACCCCTCAGCTCCGGGTCCATGACATACTTTCCAGATGTAAGGAACGACAGTGCTGCCGTGCCTAAAACATTATTTTGTATTAATACTTAATGTATTACCTAGCACTTTGGAAGCTTGTCTGTGCTTAAACTTCCAATCAATTAATACTTCAAAAGTCATCCCTCACGAACTGACCTAACCCAGATTGCTGCTTTCCATAGGTCTCTCCATATGAAACCATACTTATGACAACGGTTTGCAGAAATGGACGCAGTGTGGGCGAGAACTGTGGAAGGAAATTTAATTTCAAGTCCCCATAGCAACACACAGCAAATTAAGGCTGAGGCATTCAAAATAGTGTTGGATTAAAGCCTCCTTTGAGATGTTTTTTTTTATCATATCTTTTTTTTACTTTAATAAAATAAAACTTAATAAAAACAAGATTTTTCCTTGAATTTCTAAGCACATTCAATGCTTGAGTGTATTATTTTCTCAATACATGACAGGGAACGCACAGCATCCACCTGAGCGCATATCATGTTAATAAGCATTACTCTTGCATTACTCTTAGCTGGGAAACACAAGGGAGTATACCTACCCTAAATATGAAATATTTCTAGTAAAGATATGATATGGATTAAAGTTTCTGATAACATTTTGTAATGTTTGTAATGGGTAGATTTGATCAGTCAAGATCAATCAATCACCTGAGGTTAATGTATACTGTATCAAATAGTAATTCTATCTCAACCTGTATTATTTACACATCCAGTGGTTCTACCCAGTCTGTTTGCCTCCCCCTGGTGGCTAACCTGGAAACCAAGGCAGCGCCCGTAGAAGCAGGCCTTGTGCATTGAGATGTACTCCTGCACAAACCTCTGGGCCAGGTGCCCGTTTGGCGAGGAGTAAAGCTGCCCAGTGTCGTTGTCGTGTAGCAGCCGTTGAGCCAAGTAGAAGAGAGCACGTAGCTGGCACAGAGCGCTGCAGTATGCTTCCATCTCCGAGGCGTTGTGCTCCGCTCGGAAGAAGGCACTGCAGTAGTTAGCGGCAACATAGCGGCCCTTTTGAAGGATGTGGAAGAGGCAAGCATGCAAAACCTGATGGAGGAAGACAGTGACAGAACCACAGTTCGTAAGTGAGAACAAACTATTCTAAAGAGAGAGATCTTTTTTGTCTATTATGACGTGATTTACCCAACATCATAGTGTGAATTCTACCTTGATCAGAGTACGGTAACCGTTTCCAGGGGTTTGTGCGTCAAAGTCATAGTGATGGTAAACGGCGGTAAAGCCAGCGGCCACGGGCTTGAGGGCACGGCCATGCTCCTGAATCTGTGTTATGCAGGTCACCAGGCGTCTGGCCGAGTCCCCGTATGGCAAGTCAGTAGATCCACTCAGAGAGGTGATGTTCTCCTCACACACGGCCTCCAAGGCTGTGAAAACAGACTCCATGGCTGTGAGACTTGGGGGGAGGGGGAAAGAGAAAGAGAGAAAAGGTTTACACACTATTAAACCATCTACCGTCTAGACGATGCTATTGATTTAATATTGTGTCTTCTGTTTAAACCACAAAGTCACACAATGGATGATGTTATTGGGCAGAGCATTCTTTCACAAGGTGAGCCCCCACAGCAGCTAGTGTAAACAGTGGCAGGCATATCCTGTGATGTTATCAGAAGCTAGTTGCATATATGTAGCTAGCACCTGATTTGTTATGATATAGGCTACCTCTTATCTGTACGTTTAGGGGACAAAGTTCAATAAGCGCAGTACAGAGTTGTTTGGTCTAAAGGACTGTTGGCACTATCCTCTGTATCTATCCATAACATACAGAGAAAGGCAGGAATTAATTGAAAGGGTTTCCAAAGTTTGTTTTCATAATAATGTTAGTATTTTTTAGTTCTGTTATATATAGCCTTTACATTTACTCAAAGAGCATAAAAGCCTGCTCGCCTCTAAATGACAGAGAATTCCATACTTAACTTTGGTTTACTGTCTAACCTATTGGAACTTTACAGAATAATAGTGGGTGTCACCGGTTAAACATTGCAACATACATGATGAACTGTGACTCAAACAATTCTAATCTAAACCAAGACATATAGCTATACAACTGAAACATTGGTTATAATTACAATCATAATACCTTTGTTCTGGAATTTAAAATGTTCAAGTAGGCTACGTCACTGATCATGATGATGAAGAAATGTTTCCACCCTCTGCCTGTTCCAACCAAGCTCCATCTGTGAATGAAAACCCCATCCATGAAATTAGCCCTTTGAACCTCCACAGCTGATAAATGACGTAGTGAACTGAGGGTTGGATGATACAAAGTAGCCTGTATACTGAGAGCACAATATCAGCTTTCAAGCTGCTTGGTTAGTGACAATATCATCTTTCCAAAGCACATCCAGTGCAATTCATCATATCCCCACGTTCTTGGACATTACGCAACATTGGTGAATCAAAATTTGTCATTAAAAACTATGTTGTGAATTAGACAGGGGAAATGTTCTATCAACTTTGAATGCAATCGACGGCTGCATTAACATTGACACTTACGAACAGGTTTTCTAAACATGGATAAACTCTAGACGTGGTATTACAGCAAACGACTATATTTTCCAGCAAACTTACCAATACACATCCTGAAAACTGACAGTTTCGATTTATTCGCCAACAGAATCCTGGGTACGTCATGTGAGGGAGCGACCGAACGAACTATTTTCACGCAGGACTGTAGTGGCTGCGAAGGCACATTCATTAAAGTTATGTCCGGCTTTAAAATACAAACATATTTTATGTTAGCCTAGTAGGCTAATTTGATGCAATTATAAAAAAGGCCCACACGCAAAGCCACACTTCTTGCAATATAAACAGGTACTTTGACCATACGTCCAAACGCTTTCTCTGAACACCAACTTTTTGGTCGCCACGACAATAGATATAGTAAACATAGAAACCTCATTGGCCGTTGCCGTACGTCCCAGCTATGCAGCTATGCATCTATGCATCTATGCATCTATGCATCTGCAGATCCGCCATCTTGGAGCGGTCAGGATCCGCTGGTAAAGAAATATGTATTGAGAGAAAACACATTGAAAGAATTCTGCATGTGCAAAGAAAAACACCCAACAATGCCTGCAGAGCAGAATTATGTGGAAGCCTATAAGGGACTTTATTCAAATTATAATGTAAACTTAAAAATGCAAATGCAATTCAACAATAGCATTATCACTTTCCACATGTTTATGTGTTATTTGAGACAAAATGTAAATTAAAATGCAATAATCCCATTTGCATTTGCATTTTCTTATACTTATAACTTATAGCACAATATGTGATATGGGTGAAAATATGAAGGCAGGATTGTACCACTTTAGATTGGACAAAGCTATTTAATTAGAAGGTGCATTATAAATGCTGCAAATTTCCTCTGGAAAAGGTTTTAATGTTTTCATAAACGTTCACACCGCTAGTTTTAATAAAGTTGTATTATAAATATGTGACCATAGGTAGTGTTGCGCTTGTTTTTGGCAATTTTATTAAGATGAGGTTGCTCATTTGTCTTTCAAGAGGTAGCCACTGAGTGTTCATCTCTGCAGCAATGGCATAGGCTTGGCTGGTGCGGGAGACGCGTCCACGTCGGTGCCAGAAATGGAGTAGACCTACTCTGCAATACATATTTTTCTGTTCTGTCGCGAACCTCTGTTAATGGCACAATTAGTTTGCCGTCAAATAGCAAAGTTGTTATCTCCCGGCGTACAGGTCGCACCCCTAGCTGTAGCTTGCACTATACTAAGTGACAGAAGAAGGAAGTGACGTCCTAACTAAAGACCCGCCTTGATGAGAGGACTGACGGATTGCACTTGAATGTTCATGTTTTGTCCCCAAAAAGTGCATGGTGACTTGAAAATGCAAATGCAATCGACTCCTAGCGCTGATTTGGCGTATTGCATTTGAATATTGT
>JAVQIZ010064772.1:0-37120 GCA_036023535.2 Galaxias brevipinnis
CGCACCCAATAGCTGGCATCTGTTTGGTCCAGAGTCCAACTCTGGACTTTCCAACCTGCCCGCCCGGAGAAATCAAGTGGAGTGCCCTGTAACTTTGAAATGCGGTATCAGCTGGGTAGCTAGCACGCAGTGTTGCAGTTTCAAACTTTCTTATTAGAAGGAAGGGAGAGAGAAAGGCAAGCAGCACATCAGCCATCACCTCCGTACTTCCCTGGCTCCTTCCAGGCCTGTGGAGACAGACACATCACCACTCCTCCTATTTCTCCTCCTGTTTTTCTGTCCTTTTTTGCTCCCACTTTTATTTACTTACCTTTCCTCTCTTCCCCTCTCGCTCTCGCTCTCTCTATTTTTCTTTCTCTCTCTCTCTCCCTCTTTCTTTCTCTCTCTCTCTCTCTCTCTCTCTCTCTCTCTCTCCCTCCCTCCCTCGACTATCATTGCACACCCTTATCTGCTCCTCTCTCTGTCCCTCCTTTTTCTGCTCTCCCACGGTACTATCCTATCCTGGCCTTGCCTGTCTGTCTCTCTCCCCCTCCCTCATCCAACATGCTGACAGGCCTGTCCGAGGGTTGGGATGTTTATAGACGGCCGGGTGAGCATGACTGAGCAGATGAGAATGTGTGTGTATTAGAGGGGTGCAGAGGTCTTTGTACCGGAAAGGCCACATGGCGAGGGATGCGTGGCATTTCCCGTTCCGTATCAACATGTTCCGTGTCAATCTCTTTCTCTCTCTCTCTCTGTGTGTGTGTGTGTGTGTGTGTATCCATGTCAGACCGAGGGGAGTAAGAAGCCACAGCCCCATATAGAAGCAGGCCAAGGCCCCTTCAACCTGTCGCTGTGAGAGGCCAAGAAACACCAGGGGTACTCACTAGATACACGGACAGCTGGTTCCGCTGGCCCAAAGCTGTCTCTTTACAGAACCGCACGCAGATTTGAAAAGCGGTAGGCTTCAGTTCAAATGTAAATGTTTAGGGGATGTTAGTGAACACAAAGGACTTCTAAGCATCCCTCTGTAGTGAAATAGAAGACATCTGCTTCATCATTGTCATCATTGTGCGTCATCCTTCATGGATGTTTATTGAGCCCACATGCTTTAGGCTTTAGGGTAGGTTACATTGATTGATCTCTTGATAATTGTCTCTAAAGTGTTAAAGCCCCGTCGTCATTCGTTTCTCTCCAGAGGAACAGCCACTTGATGTGGCGATGCGGCGCTCCAAGGGCCCACTCGGAAATCTGGTGTCACGGTGCAACGAGATGTATTGGCCCTCCTGTCAGCGTGTTGACCACGTCCTCAAAGGCGCCGTCCATCCGGTCTGGCCCTCTTATTCACCGCCCATCATCAATTAAAGAGGCCCCTGACACCTCCACTTCCTCTCCACACAAACACAAGCGTTCGCGAACAGAGGAACGTAGCGCCCCCGAGTGTCACCGGGGCGTGGCGGGGGGGTCTTTGAGACGCGCCCGCACCCCTGTTCTGGATGGAGACGTCGTCTGTGAAAATCAGCTGTCATGGCAGCCTGTGAGAGACGGGGGAAGTCTAGTCAAAGTGCTTCCTCTGCATGTCGAAGGGGATGTGACCTTTGAACTGTGGCTCATCAATCTCTGGTGCCACTGTCATCTGCAGGCCGACGCGACACAACGCTATTGATGCTTTCCAAGTCGAGACCTGTCCCGAAAGGGGGGTGTGTGTGTATGCACACACACATAATGCGTACGTTCAGATTGTGTTTGGTTCAGAGGGGACCAGGAAGTGGCTTTGGGTCTCTGAGTGAGAAGGGCAGGAGAGTGCATGGGAGAGTGTGTGGACCTTGGGGTACAACAGGGTGATAGAAGCAGGAAGGGGAGTTCCACAGGGAGTCATAGCCTCTAGATCCTCTTTGTTTTGACTGTCTGCAAGAAGCAACAGGCTCTCACCATAGGATAAACCTCTTGACCCTCATCTAAATAGACTATATATAGTCAACCACATAGGGTGCCTTTAAACGTGATCTGCTGCCATCTGGCATGACCGTGTACCAAAATATACCACGCAGTACAACACAATACTCATTGATTACCTCTATGGTCAAATAGCGAGTACAGTATGTGGCAGCCATTGATCTCAAATAAAACTTGCACTACACTAAGCTAGTTTTAAATGTTTATGTTTATAAAAATTTTTTTTGCCTGATTTGAGATTATTGTTCTTTGTTACATTGTACCACAGGCTCCTCTGTATCCCATGCTAATTAGTTCAGTTAGTTAGTTTGGTTTTATTTGGGTGACCTGTTTTTGATTGTCTGGAAGACCCCTCCTTTTTCCCAGATAACAATCTCTGTTGCGTTGCTCAGGGCTTACCGAAACCAGAGGATTATTCTGTTCAGTTTTCTACTTTATCTACTCCATCAAATAAGAGTCTAGAGGTTGTTAGCTTTATCTGCAGATGTATTATGTATTCTCTTTTCATTTTGCTGAACCTGAATAATGTTTGAGTTCATTTGACGGTCGGGTAGTTTTTCCACATCCTGGTTAATTTTTAAACTTCATAACTCTCTGCATTAGAGCACACAGGGTTTTTTTTTTTTTTTTTTAAAGTGCATTGGAGAAGGTGAAGAGGCCATGTGATGTTGAGGCGGAGGGAGGAGGCTCTGGAGACTGGTGGTTTACACGTCCAGTCTCCCTGTTCAGCCAGGGGGAAACACACGCAGTCTTCAGGGTTTGAAGGCTTTTCATTTAGCAGAGTGAGGTAGAAGGGAAAGGGCAGTGAATGGTGGGAGGGCCATCTGTCACCGTAGCACCCCGAAGACTGTTCTCTTTGCTCCTCCCTCGCTCCCTCGCTATCCCTCCCTCGCTCTCTCTGTTACTGCCAATCACAGTTCAGATGGTGTATTACTTAAGATGTTCGTGGGGAAATAAACGATGAAAGGACGTGATTGATGCCTGGGAAAAAAAGGCTGGATGTCATAATTTACTACTGCAACTTGGAGTGTTCCAATTGCCTGAAAACAAATGGCACCCTTTTCTGCAAGTGGCAGGTTCAGTTTTCAATTAAATTATCCCTATAACTGACTCAAACCATTGCTTATCACTTTGCACTTGGGTTCCAGGTGTTTGGCCTGGCGCAAACGAATACATTTCTCCTGATGCTAATAGGCAGTAACCTTACCTTACCTTTCAGACTACTGGGAGCTATGTGCTTTTGCCGTTGACTGCATTGGGATCGTTTGGAAAGAACTGGATCCTCGCAGTGAATGTTTTACTCTTATCTCCATGTTTGCAAATTGTGCAAGCTGTTCTCCTGACCGAGTCCATTATGTAAATTGTAAAAGGTCGATGCACGATGTCCACGTTCTCTACAGGGACCAGCTCACACAGAAGGCAACCACGATAATGCAGGCAGTATTGAATAGAGCGTCTTCAGCCTGTCCATTGGACAAAGCCTTACAGCTGGAGGATCCTCCGATGGAGGTGCACCCTGATTGACAGCCTCCCTGGGGCTGCAGACAGGGTGGAACACCTTATTAGCCAGGGAAAGCAGGGCTGTGGACATCCCGCTTTATAGCTGCTCTTTATTCCACGGGACAAATTGAATACAATGAACCTAAGACAGAGTGACAGAGACGGTGGGCTCTGAGAATTTAGACAAAGTAGGATTTAGACAAAGTAGGATTCACTCAGAAATTGGGTTGGAAGCCTAGATACTTTTAAGAGGGGGCCCAGCTTTCGTGGTCTGCACGCATGGGATCAATGATTCAGTCCTCCCCTGTGGTGCCTTGACGATCTGAATGGTGACAGCTAACCCCAAACCCCAGGCCTGGTAGGCTGGTTGTCACTCCTCACAGACCGTTCTATTCGGCTGGCCAAGGACCTCGGTTATGTGAAAAGGTCATCAGAACAAGGGGGCTTTCTGTCTGAAGGCTGTGGAGTTCGCTCGCTGATCAGACAGCGTTCTGGTTGTAACTTGGCTTCTGTGTGATGGCGTGCATGTGTTTGTCTGTAGGCGACTGGGGCTTTTGCATGTCGGTACACTATGTATTTGCATTGCAATGTGTCACGGTGCTGTACGTGCTGAGGTGGGAGCTGATGCACCTGTCCGTCAATGTGTGTGCGCCAGTTCCAGATGCTGTCTCTCACACTCACACTCTCACATGCACACTTCAGGTGTCACCCTGTCCTAACCATGTCTCTGATGTGTCTCTCTCCCCCCCTACTCCTAGCGTGAGGATTTTATAATTCTCCCCTTCTGAGGAAGAGCGTCTCATCCCGTAGAGGAGTAACAGGTCAGAACTCAAATCTCTCCCTACTCTCCTGCCAACCCCCCCTCCTAGCTACTGCCACAAAATGGCTCTCCCTGCTGTTCTGCCTGCCTGCTCGCCCGCCCCTCGGCCCCTGGGCTTGCATGCCGGGACACAAATGTTGCATGCTTCTCCCTCCGCCCTACAGCCACCTCAAAGCCCACTTCTTTTATTAAGTTCTGCATGACAACACCTGGGTGCTTTTTTATATATATTTTTTTCCATTTTCCCTCTATGTGCTGTACTTTGGTTCCCCAAAATTCCAATCCTTGTTTTTGTTTCGACCGAGTGATTGGTTTCTTTCCCTACCTCCTCCCCCTTTTTTCCCCCCCTCTGATCTGTTGATTAAATGATGACTTTGCCTTCCCTTCCTGGGTGCTGTGCTGCTTTGTATTCCCCTGGGAGGAGTGTTACTCCGTACACGGCCCTAACCTGCCCTTTGTCTCCTTTTCTGTTGCTGCTTCTGCAGGCCTTGTTCCCCTTCCCTGCTTTGGGAATTACACTTGGCACCTGTTGATTTTCCCGAGTGAATTGTGCTTTGCTTTGGTTTGTGATTGCGAATATGAAATTAGATGGTCCGTGTGTGCAATATTTTTCTAATGATCATTTTTTTTGTATAACATATCCGATAACGTCTTCAGATGACGAAATCTTTCATAAAATGTTATTGCATTTTCAAGATGTTGATTTTGACATTGTTCGGCTGCCACAAATGAAAGCCTGTCAAAGTTTCCAATCCACCCCCTCTCTATACATTGAATTGTCACCCTATACACCATTGATTGGCACTTAGAATCAGAGGAATGCCATTGTGCCGTTTGTCCTCCTGTGTCCCATGGTGAAATCAGGGTTCCCCCCTGTGTGTGCCAAGTTCAAGAGGACACACTGCAAGTGCTTTGGCTGCTGGTTGGGGATGGACTGAGAGCTTTCACACAGCACTCCAAAGGACGGTTTTGTCTCTGCTGAAAAAAAAAATCACAACCATGAAATCAGCGGCCGCCCATAGATAGCTTACTGGGAGAAAAGGAAAACAGTGGGAAAAAGAGCATCCTGTCCTAAAATGCTGGCAGGGTCCAGTGGAACACTGTGTGAGCACAGGTTTTTACTGCACTGCTTCAGCCTTTTTTGACTGCTCTATTTCCGTGTAAAGACAGTGTAATTAACTGATCATTAACAATGTATATGAAAGTATTCACAAGGATGCAAAAGGATTTAACAAGGCAATAGCAACATATAAAAAGATCCACGAGGAATTTCGGAAAACAATTTGACCCAGGCTTGTAGCTCTCTCTGAGGCTTGGAGGCACCTGTTCCTAGCTATCAGTAGCCCGTTAACCATTAGAACTATTCCCTCTTCACCACAAAGACAGCAAGTCCCACAAGGCCTTTAGGCAGGCCTCTATGTGCTTTCACAGCTTCCCAAAATAGGCAGAGTGAACCCCCCCACCACCACCACCACCACCAAACCCCAGAGCTGTGGCTAGCTAGCATATCACACCAGCCTCAAGGTAACGGACCATCCTCCTGTTATAAAAGGTTTACGACTGCTACTGGTCATAGATGGAAGTCAACGTTAAATGCCACGCTTGGGAATGACAACACATCATTAGAACATTATGCCAACTGCAAATGTTGAAGATGTTTTTGGTATTAATGCTGCTTTGTAAAACACATATAAAGAGAATGGAATGCCAACGGCAAAGAAAGAGAACTGCCCACACGTAGCCTTGTTATGAGAATGACTTATGCTATGCTTCAGTAATTGTGCGAAGGTGCATGTGGCTGAGGGAGTTATAGTTCTCTAGCCACCAACATCTGACTTTTATTTGTAGGCTCACTGAGAAAAACAAGCTCTCGCTCTCTATTTCTTCAACTATGAAAAGGTAATCTAAGTTTACCCACTGCACGTTTCGTTTGCCCTGGCTGAATAGTCCGTGGGGCTGTAGGGGACTGGTGCAGACGAGACACCACAACACAGCAGGAACGTGTAGCTGCAGCCATGAAGAGAATAGAAAGGGATGAGAGGGTTCTCTTATGGCATACGGAAACTGTTCTACTTGTCACGGTTCTAGGACTCTTAAGTGAATATAGCATGACCTGTGAAGGGCGTGTTGTTTCGAGGGCTCTCCGCCGAGTCCTAAATATACCCTTTACTGAAGCTGACCCCTCATTTGCCTTTGCTGTGGTCACTTTAGGTTGACTTGCTAGCTCAGCAGGGGCCCCCGAGCCTACTAATTATATAGGCGGACTTCCATTTTATAACCTCCTCTGTAGTGTTGCCTTAACACTACTTCCTTCTCCTATCCCCTGGTTAAGCCATTTATTTTGAACTAACGCATTATATAGGACACCATATTTTCGTCCAAGGCTTAAATTACAGTACAAAAATGTTTTTGATTTATGAAATTATAAACATTCTGCCTGCATTTAAACGTTTCTTTAAATGTTTCCACTTTTATACGAAGATGTTCCTTAATTGCTGATGTCAATAACATTTAAATACTACTAAAAATAAGAGTTTGTTGAATCTTGTTCAGTTTCGTTGTCAGTTCATTGAAGTGTTTCCTAGAGGAAGTATTATGTTGCAGTACAGCTTTAAGGGGATTCACAGCTGTCAGGCTGGCTGTGTGTGATAGAAATAAGGCTATACTGTAGGTTACAGTAAGCACATGCTATTATAGAAGGCCCTGGCACATGGCCTCTGAATTTGGATAACTTTGCTGACATGTGACTGGAAGATTGACATCTGTCTGAAGAGGATTTTAAGTCGTTCTTGTATTTTGGCCTCGTCCGTGGGATTCCACCCGCCCACGCCACTTCTCAACATGATGTCATGTCAGTCGAGCCGTCACATCGTTGTCCAAACCCGCGGCTTCCAATTCCGTCTGCTTTTAACACCGGAGTCGGACATCTGCACCGCCATCGCAGAGCTACTGATGCGGTCACAGTTGGGTATTTCAACAAGGACTCGTTCACACACACGCACACACACACACTTGCTTCAACAAACCAACACACACACACCCCAATTGGTTTTCCAACACTAAAACCAACACGCACGTGCGCGCAGACAGTAGCCTGACCAAAGCCTTCTCCCAAATACCGCAGATGTCCTTAGAGAGAGAGAAAGAGAGAGAGAGAGACCCAAATAGCTCCAGATGTTAAAGCGGCGGAAGACATGTTTGACGAGTCCGTCTCAGTGTGGAAACATCTGGCGTTCTGCTAGAGTCCAGCCCCACTAATCACATCCGCGAGTGACACCGTCTTCAATCCCCCCAGGGTCCTAAAGCCCATTATGTCCAGGTGGATTCACTGTTTTCTGTCAATTACTAGAATGTGGTCACGAGCTGCATACAATTTGAACACATCGACAATTTGTCTTAGAGCGGAGATATTTGAACAGATATTTGAGAGATGCAAAGTGTCTTAAGTTTATAGGCAAACATATTAGTCTGCCTCAGGAAAGCATCCATTGACCAACCACAAGCTGAGCTGAGGAGACACGGGGAGAGGGTGAATGGAGCCCTGGAACAGTGTGACTCAATGACAGAATAGGGCCTGACTCACATAAGGTGTGTGTGTGTGTGTGTGTGTGTGTGTGTGTGTGTGTGTGTGTGTTTGAGAGGAAAAGAGAGGTAGGTTAACATAAAGAGTGTCAGGAATTTGTTATAGTTCAGGACCATCATGTTGGAAAGGATTGAGGCCAAGTGTGAGCTGGCAGGATGCCATCCTGGGGGGGGGGGGAGCATCTCTCCACTGATCAGCCACAATCAATGAGTTCAATCACTGTGGGCCAACACGATGACAACAGACGGTGAGATTAGAGAGTGGAGAGTTTGGCAGGGAATAAATATATGCACAGCTAGCTCTTCTAATCTCTCTCTCTCTCTCTCTCTCTTTCTCTCTCTCTCTCACAACCTTTGTTTCTCGCTCGTTCACATGCACTTTCAATTACTCATTCCCTTTTTTATCTGTCTTATCCACTCTCTTCCCATCACCCCCCCCCCCCCCTTCTCCTCCTCTCTCTCTCTCTCCCTCCCTCCTTTCTTTCACTAACTCCCACCCACTCGCTCACCCACCGTTCTTGGCAGCCTGCCAGTAGATTTGCCCTGTTAGTTGAGCGGTGCTGGGAGCCCCTCAGGCCCAGAGCAGGTGTCAACCTTCCTGCCCGCCCAAAGGAGCTGGCGGGGGCACACAAAGAGCTCAAAGACACATGCCAGCATGGCTTCCGTCTTGAATATCACTCTGGCCAGCATGGGGACCCTTCTAAATCTCCCCGCTCCCCTCGGAGCGGTCGCCCACTGAAGTTAGCCTTTTGTGAGGCTACTGTAACACAGAGACTTGCCATGTGGTTGGCGGCTGGTGTCGGGGCTTTGAGATGTCCCGGCTCACTAGGGGGGTTTAGTGTTTCAGTAGATTAATGGAGAAGGTTAGCAGTGTAGTCATTGTGGTCAAGGTCTGCTTTGAAGCTTTGCATTTTCAAAAGGTCGAAAGTTAAAGTGTGTAGACTTGTGTGGTCACAAATGTTACTGGTGCTAAATGCTTTTTTATATATTCTTATATACCCTTGTAAGTAGATTTCTTTTAATGTCTTTATCTCTTTGTGTCATTACTGTCCAGAACGTTGAGTTATTTCAATACAAACCCACTCAGTGGATCATCCGTTGATAATAGCAGCTCTGTGATCCTCTGGATCCCCTGGACTGGAGATCTCTGGGAACTTGGCTCTGCTGTCCACTAATCTGGCCTGGTATGCATGACATGGCTGGGAACGAACTAAGTGAAAGGGTATCACACTCTCACTATCTCTCTTTTTTTTTTATTCCCCCTCTCTCTATCGTCCCTCTCTCCGTCTCTCCTACTCTCTGGTGTGCTCATTGTTCTGTCACTGTGTGATGATGCGTACGGGGTGGGACAGAGAATGGAGGTTACCCTCATCCTCCTGTGAACAATGGCCCTTTGTGCCTCTGACCTCCTTTAGGAAAGTGGAGTCCTTGGCCTTCACTGTGCGGCAATGTGGACCAGCGCCGCATTTGGAGGGCCAGACAAACAGTGGCCGGCCCTGTCTTCTCCTAGTATCCAGGGTGTCACCGCCACGGAGACCATGTGGGAGGGTTACTAGAGCTGGAACTCCCCCGAGGCCATCCGATCTCATTTACAGCTGATCAATAGTCAATCGGGCTTTGGAGCGCTAGTGTTTCTGTCTCTGGATTGATTACCTATGGGGTTGGGCTGTATGATATATTACCCCCCACGGGGAACTCTAATTACTAACCTATATTCTCACTGGGCTGACAAGGGTGGCGCCAGTAGGTTCTGATTTCGAGGTTGCCTTTTATCCAGCGTTCCTATGTTCGTCTCTCGTTTTATTCAAACCGCTAGAGAGAAGTGAGTAACTCATGCTGTGAAATGACGACGGCCGCCGACCATTTCTTTCCAGGTCTTTTGCTGGAATACCATTGATACTTTTTTATATATATATATATATATATATATATATATATATACTTAAACCTCTAACAATGTCATTTAATTGTTAACCTCCTGAAAAGAACACCTGTACGGATGTGAAAGCCCAGCCCAGTCCGGTCGTTAAGGCAACCTTGTTTTCCTTTTTGTTTCTTGACCTCCTTGTGCCCTCACTCTGATAAAAGGTTGCTAATCTCAATCCCCATCTTAAACGAAATCTGATAACCATGTGTTGTGCGTCATGTGAGATGCTGTGCCCACCAATTCCGTAATGGTGCACCATGACAGGCTGCTGGTAGGCAGCTAGTTTGGTTGTACCACACCTCGGCCGACCAAGTCTCAAGAACCAGTAGAACAGGCTGGAGTGACAGGTCACTTTCCATTTGTCACTTTGCTGCTTGATGCTTCTCAGCAGTGGTGAGGCTTAAATAGCCCAGTGAATGTGTCTATAGCATGTGAACAGGAACACGTGTACATTCCAACGTATTTCTCCGTATATTTCCTTGTTTTTCTTTTATTTCTGTGTCTCTCTCTCTTGTTATCTCTGTCTCTCTTGTATGCAACATATTCCACGAAACTCATTAAAAAGGGGTCGTTCTACATCTATTGCTGATCGAGGGGACTTGAAACTACTAATGTGAAGTGGACAGGCGGGGTCCAGGTCAGAAAGAATGCCCTGATGACAGCCAGGCCTCCCCTACATTCCCAGCGCTGCTCTTTCCACATGATTTCATGGAGAGAAAGGAATATCTTGAGCGTTGGAGATTGAATTATGGCGGATAAAAGTTTTTTTTTTGGGACGTTAATGGATTTCTGTCTGTTTATGACATTTATTTATTTATTTGCACAGTAAAAACAAAACAGAACACAAAAGAATAAAAAAAAAAGTGTGCACATATATATATATATATATATATATATATATATACATACTGTATATAAATAATAAACATGTGCAGGTTAGAAACCCAAGTGGGCTTATAACAAATGCCTCACCTAAAAAGTCATCATCAGACACCAGAATACTGTTAGACCTAGTTCATCTGCTAAGTAAAAAGCCAGCCACCAGTCTTCTTTCCGTCGTCTGAAATGGTTCAGTTGACCGTTGTCACATTCGACCCTGCTGACCAAGGCACACACACAAAGAGAGATAAACTGGGAAGTGTTACAACATGGTTTTAAATAAGGGTCGAGGAGTAAGGAGATTTAGAGATTTGTTTTTTTTTATATTTCAGTTAAGCTTATTGTGCTCACACTTTTCCAGCGGATTGACCCAGTTCAACTTAACAAACATTTGGTTGTTTAGACATAGTTTGCAAACTTTTTTGTATGCCAAATCTCATTTTAAAAATAATGGAGAAATAGTAACAAACACTTCATAATAACTTTCCTTAATAAGCAGTTATTAGATCATCAATGAACTAGATTCTTATTATTAGTAAATGTGTGATAATTATCGGTAAACCATTTCTAAAAGATTAATACCTGTTATTTAGTTTAGTTTTTTGGATTGAGAACTTTGCATTGACATGAAGTGCACATTTTTGGTTGGTTCAGTCTGCTTTCTACAGGCTTGTTCCTGTTACTCTGCGTTGATTATTTGCCTAATCAGATGATAATGATCAGCTTCCAATTCCAATGATACTAATGCCTAAATACAGTAACTCGTGTTTTAGAAATAATGTATAAATCATGATCACACATTGGCTAATAATGAGATAATAGTTTATTGATGGTCTAATAACCGCTTATTGTTGAAAGTTATTATAAAGTGTTACCCAAATTCCATCCTCTTATACATTGTCACTTCTACACAGTATGTGTCTGAGGTCATCTTTATCCAATCGGTTCTGCTTATCGTGTAAGTAGAATGGTTAAAAACTGAAATGAATATACTTTTCAACCTCCACTAGGTCATTAATAAGTCAACTGTTCATATTTTAATTCCTTAATCAAATATTATGCCATCACTACTAATAGATAACAATTCTTAAATCAGTTTAAGTCTCACTGCATATAATACAAGACAACTTTGGACTGATATTGTTTTCCTGCTTCCTGGTTATGACCTATGGTAGATTTGTTAGTGACTGCATACAGAGAGAGAGAGAGCATCCTAATGGTTTCCTTATCTAGCCCATCCCTTATTGGCTGTGTCAGAAGAGGTCTGTTAATGGCCTGGGGAACCTAATGCTGAGGAAATTGGTGAATGGATAACAACACCGGCAGCAGATAAGCGGTGGTCATCTGTTAGGGCTACCGGGAAGCTTGTCATCATCAAAGTGCAGACACAACCATAGGCTTGAGCAAACTCGGTCTCGCTTGTCCACTCACAAAACCCTGTAGGCAGACGCACAACACAGATTACACACAACAAACAGATACACTTTCCATTTTGTCTGATCAACCCTCCACGTACTTGGAAGTGCAGAATGAATGGGGGCAATTGTCTAATGAATGTGCTGTATCTGATTTGAGTATTTCCCTACTGTTTTATAGTTCTGTTTTGGTTTTTAGGAGTGTTTTTAAACTGCCTATAGGTACGCTTGTAATCTCCTGGTTTACATATGCTCAGTTTGTCCTACTTTTTTATTTTAGGAAAGGTTTCTTCTATTATTTAGGAAATGGTTTTTCCATTTCCATCGTGGTAATTGGTAGACCTCTTGACCTAGAACCTGTAAAATTACCTCAAATTGGAAACATGCCTTAGAAACCAGCTTTTGAAATCATGAATCAACCGATCCTTCAAAAGGATTTTTTTATGTCTCACTTTGAAAATGTATGAGCTTGGAATTAGATTATTCTGAATAATGACAAACAAGCACGGCATGAATCGCATGCTTGCATCAATGCACACACAACAATTCTCAAATGTACACATGGAAAAAAGTGTTTGCAATGTTCGTTTAGTGTGAACCTGTGTGATACTTGTACTCTCGTGTAAGCTTTGAAAGTCCACAGCCAAAGCTCAATCCACAGAAGTATTTATTTAAAGCTCATTTTCTTTAGCCTATTAGCTGTTAGTATCCATTCTACCCAATCACGTAGGCATTATTCTTGCATATGATTTAACACCAGCAAAAGTTTGTAACATACACTATAATTTCTGTATAAGCAAAATTGTTTGCTTATTTGTGATTATTGAAGTAATCTAATACTGCATGTGCCTGACTGATGTTTCAGCAGCCGTTGTCAGAGGAAATGTGGTTTTGTGAGGGGGGAAGTGGGTTTCTGAACTGTCTCTGCTGGCATTAATAGTCTGCCTGTCTGTCTCTAAAAAGTTCTTTCTGCCTGTGTGAAGCTCAGCCTCCTTTGTTTTCTATCATATCATTTTTGCAGCTAACAGACATTCAGATTCAAATCTTGGGGTGTATCTTTCAGAGGCAACTTCACTGTTCCAAAACTACCAGAGGCCAACATGGCGTTTGGGGTTCTGGGCGTGTTCCTGGGTCTGCTGCTAGAGGTCTCCACTCACGGCCCCTCCAGTGTCCCCCGGACCTCCTGGAAGCATGAAGGTAAAATACTAGGATTGGGATACAGAATTTATGTTAAACAATTCTAAGTTACTGAATAATTCCAAAGGAGTGTTAAACATTTTTTTAAATTTTACCACAATTATTTCTGGAAGGAAATGATTTTACATTTGGCCTCTTATTGAAACACTCTTCACACTCTTCCCCTGAGAATGAGGGGAAGACAAAGTGTAGTAAATGTATTCACATGGGCCATAATGTTTCTAAAAACAATGAACAGACACTCGTCTTATCAGCCATCATTGGGCCTGCAGTGCATAATGTGCACAGTCAAGGCAAAACCATCTCATGCTAGAGGTTTGGAGCTGTTAGTAACTGTGTTACTTTTCCCAAAGATTTTTTTAAACCGTTTCAGCCTCTGTAGTGAGGCTAAAGTTAAATGTTTCACTATGGTTGGAGCAAGTCATATTTAATGCCTATGTTTACCAATTAGTGGACTCTGGTCTAGCCCTTGACCCCCAGAGGAACCTATAGGACACACAAAGAGTTTTTCATAAATAACAGCTATCTTATTAACATTCAGGAATATACATTTTTAGGTTCCATTTTAGCCATGTTCTTTAAGAAGTTGATTGACACCATTAAATTTGAAGAATAATTTAATTAAAAGTATTACTTTGACTCAAAAGAAACAGCCACAAAGATATGAACAGTTGAAAGGGAAATAATTTAATTTAAATGTTTCCTAAAAGAACAGTGCTCTTAGCTGTCGTATAGTTCATAAACAAACATCGTTATTTAATAAGCATTTCATCGGATAATGCTAATTAAAAGTTGGCATTAAACCAATCCTTCAAGTTCAATAGTCGTTCAATAGCTTAAAATCTTAACCACCCATACCACTGGACGGTTGGACGACTTGACTTCCTGGAATTATAATTGAAGACCGCCGTTATATGCTGTTGTAACCTTGTGGCATGTCTTACTACTCCTGTACATCTGTACAACTCATTACAGACCAGTGTGAAATGTAAACTGATTTTCTTTTCCTCCTCAGATGTCCTGCTGATGGAGTTTTCTGAGCCGGGGATATTTAACTACTCCACCTTGTTGCTAAGTGAGGAGAATGATGCGCTATACGTTGGCGCCAGGGAGGCCATCTTTTCGCTCAGCAAGAAGAACGTAACCATTAGGAACAACAAGGTCAGTGTGTGGAAAATTCAGACACGCAAACTTTAGGGAGGCCACCAGATTTTGTTTTCTGTGTGCCCCTCACAAGTCTGCTTGACTAGTGTCCATCCATTAGAATCGTTCCTGCATTCTTTGTGCCGTAATGAGATCTTTCATAGCTTTCAATAGTATTCTGCTATTATACTTTTAACTACTTTTAAGTAATTACTGACTCTGGCCAGCAGGGGTGGGTTAAGGGTTTTAGATAAGGATTAGAATGCAAACATCTCATCCCTCACCAAGGTTTGAGGGAAGAGACATGATCCTTTAGAAGTCGGGGGGGTGGTGGACAAAAGCCACATTTGGATTTGGGGTTAAAGTATGTTACATGTTACATTTTCCTCTGCAGGTTCTGTGGACAGTTCAGGAAACTCCTATGAGTATGTGTACGCAGAAAGGAAAATCTAAAGAGGTATGCAAAACCAGACCTGAACATCTGTGTTCGTTTAAAAGAATGATGAAGAACATTCTCCAGTTTATTGTATTTAAAATTTACAACCAAGCTATAACGGCAAAATTCTTTTTCAAACCTGTTTTATAGACGGACTGTCTAAATTACATAAGGGTCCTCCAAGTGATGGACAATGACCGTCTGTATGTGTGTGGGACGCATGCCTTTCAACCACTATGTGACTACCTGGTAAGTGACTGGTTGCCTGGGCCAGCTGGTCCAGCGGATACCTGTCTGCATGGCCGTGTAAACCTGTGTGGTGCATCAGTGCAGTCATGTTTGGATTGTCCTTTCAGTCCCTGGATGATTTCAGTCTGGCGGGGCGAGCCGAGGACGGGAGGGGGAAGTGCTCCTTTGACCCCTCCCAGAGTTTCACCACGGTCATGGTTGGTAAGTGGACCCAGTAGAACTAGGACAACCCTGAAACAAACACTTAACAAGCTGTTCTCACATGAGCAGTAAATGTTTCTGATTCGCTGTGAGGCCGATGGCGATTGATAACTCTTAATGCATTAGGGTTGCACTTTAGTTGATCCTATTGATCCTATTGATCCTATTGCTATTGCTTACAAAGTCAGATGTCATATGAATTGTAAGTCCTTTAGCTCTCACGCTCAATTCACACGACATCCTCTGCTTTCTGTTTGCTCCTATTAAATACTATCTAAACACAGATTATGTTATTTTTTTAAAAGCATTTAGATATATAAATATATAAGCTGGTTTACTGCCTATAATAGACAGCAAATAATAGGATTGAGATGTCTGGGTTTCTGATTTGCTATTTTTGATTTCAGATGGAGATTTGTATTCAGGGACGGCATACAACTTTCTGGGCAGCGAACCAATCATCTCGAGGTACTCTCAATCGCAGAGTCTCCTGAGAACAGAATATTCTACCTCCTGGCTCAATGGTGAGATATTTGAAGGCTGGGAAACCCAAAGCCTTTTTGTGGTTATGTTCATGTGTGAAATGGAACCGTTGCTTGGAGACATTTGAATTGGTTTTACATGTGACAGAGGCGCCTGAGGCCAATGGTATACAAAATGGTTCCCCAATGTAAAAGCACAGTAGACTGATATGCCACCAAATAACTTTTATGTCCCAACTTCTTTAACTGCTGGTATTCGTCAACCTTTCCTCTCTGTCTGTGTAGAGCCCAGTTTTGTTTTCGCCGACGTGATCAGGGAAGGGAACAGTGCAGAAGGCGAAGATGACAAGATCTACTATTTCTTCACCGAGGTGTCCGTGGAGTACGAGTTCTTTGGCAAGCTGCTCATCCCCAGAGTGGCGCGCGTCTGTAAGGTGAGCACAGCCTGAACGCCATCTGCTCCACCACAGGCTCGCACTCTCTTTCTCTCTCTCGCTCTCGCTCTCGTTCGCTCTCTCTCGCTCTCTCTCTTTCTTTCTGTATTTAACTCTGTGTGTGTTTCACCGGATTAGGTATTTAGTATTTAAAAGGTTTCACTTCTCTGTTTTTGTCATTTCATCTGAATCTTCTCTTTCTAAAAGCAAAATGTTTGCTTTGGTCTTAGGTGTATAATAGTAATTTTTATATATCAGGTAATATTATTTCTGTGTTCTCAATCTGGTGAACTGGATATTTCAGTACAATTCAAGTGGATCCTTTGGATTCATAAACCTGTCCCATGGATTGAAGGTTGTGTTCTGTTATTAAGCATCAATATTCCACAGGGTGACCTGGGGGGACAGAGAACTCTGCAGAAGAAATGGACGTCTTTCCTAAAGGCCAAACTGGTGTGCTCAATGCCCGAGCTCAACTTTGTCTTTAATGTGGTCCACGATGTCTTCATCCTCAAGACCCCTGACTGGAGAGAAACGGTCATCTATGGGGTCTTCACATCCCAGTGGTGAGTGGATGTTTTGTTTTGTTTAAGTTTGACTTTAAAAAAAAAAAGAAAAAAAGATGGGAGCCATTTACACGTTAATGATATTAAGAAAGAAAAATGTTGGGGAAATATTGTTGAGACAGGTGTGGTAAAGAGAGTTAAAAATGATGTAATGAATTACAGTGGTCTGTAGGAACAGAACAAATGGTTCAGAATGAAAAAGTCTGTTGCCAGTGGGGACCATTGTACCACCCTCAGCAACTCACTACAGATGAGGAGGTTAGCAGTCCTATGGACATCGTTTTTCAAAAAGCAGAGAGTAGCTTCGTCATCCATGTGTGAAAATGTGTACTTATTTTGGCAGAACACTTGTTGTCTCATTTGTTTGACCAAACCATATCCAGGGGGAAATTATTCCGACATGCTACATGACATTTCTAGTGCTGGTTGTTTTTTGATAACTGATTATGGACCGGAACATTATTCAAATGCAAATACAAAGGTTCTGCTTTGAAAGAGAAGATGTTTTTATGTTTACAAATCTTGTTATGGATTGGTTTATATTTATTTTAGTGTCCCTCACATTAGCCACTGTCTATTTCAAAACAACAACATTCGGATCATCCCACATTCCCTCACTCCTCCCAGACTTCCAAGGCATCAATGCTTTTTCAAGTACATGCACGTAGATACACCTAATCAGAAAATGTCCCATATTGTGGTCCTAGATTAGTTAACAATATTCCTAAATTACAGTCATTTTTGAATAATATTTGTATGTATGGGTGTACTTAATATGTACTGACATATTGTAAACTAACGCCATGAAATGTATCTTACTCAAATTCTGCATCATACTGATATTTTACCTATACGTTTTAAAGTGACGCGAAACCTGCCTCTCTCTCATGGCTTGTCTCCCCAGGGGCAATGTGGGTCTGTCGGCTGTGTGCGCCTATAACATGACCTCTGTGGAGGAGGTCTTCTCTCGGGGGAAGTACATGCAGAAGGCCACGGTGGAACAGTCTCACACCAAGTGGGTGCGCTACAATGGCATCACTCCTACACCACGCCCTGGAGCGGTAAGGCTCACCACGTGGACTGTTGTGTTTCTACAACAGCATGGGACATTGAATTATTCATCCCTAATAATAACATTTATGCTCTCGTCTTACTTTAAAACACTGCTTCAAGATGGCTTGATTACATTACTGAGTCAATCTATACATTGAGGTTGATTTGACAGTTTGAAGACTGAACATTTTTGAGACAGACCGTGTGTCCATGATGATATAAACGTATATTCCTCTGTGCCATTCCAGTGCATCAACAACCAGAACCGTCAGCAGAACATGAACACTTCCCTCCACCTGCCAGACAAGACCCTGCAGTTTGTCAAAGACCACCCCCTGCTGGAAGACCCAGTGCTGCCAATTGGCAACGGGCCCCGCTTCATCACCAAAGATACCAACTACACCCAGATAGCAGTGGAGCGGGTCCGTGCACTCGACGGCAACGTCTACGACGTCATCTTCACAGGGACAGGTGGGTTTTCTGCTAGCATTACCACAACCCGTTTAGTGACCTTTTGTAGGCAAGTAACCAAGATGAAGAAGCTACCCTTTGATGGAGTTACAGTGACCGTGACTCAATACCCCCCCCCACCCCACCCCATTCTTCAGATAAAGGTGTCTTACACAAGTCAGTGGTGTATGGTGAGGAGGTTCACACTGTTGAGGAGGTCCAGCTCCTTAAGAACTCTGAGTCCATCAAGACGTTACTGCTCTCGTCACAAAAGGTGAGTAGTGCAAGATGATGAAGGGCATTTAGTTGGACTACTATTTTCATCCCAATAACTGTTTAGCTTATGCCCCATTATTTGTTTGTACTGGAATCCTTTTAGCTTGTTTTTGGAAATGACTATAAAATGAACACACATGTTGTTGAGAAATACACGTTCCCCTGAGAGTGACATGACCTTTAGTTATGAACACATGTGGGTGAGACAGAGGCCTATCTTCCCCCAGCATGGAATAACTACACTCATGACACGACCGCTGCCAATTCAATATAAGCAATTTGAACCGTGACCAGATATGCAATGGCACGACAAACCAATTGTGAATCGTGACAACCTGTCGCGGTTCTACAAAGTCGTGACTTCTCTACCTATACCGTGACAGAATCATTTCCCCAAGTACTTCTCTCTTTGGGTCTGTTGTTCCACTTTCCTCTGAAGAAGGAGGAAGTTTTTTCAGACCAAGGAGACAGCTAGTCTGCAGAAAAATAAAACCACATGTTCCCCTAGAGGAATTATCAATCGAAGTATTGTTTTCCCTCACCGTGGCGTGCGTGTGCATGTGTTTATCGGAAGTCTAGAATGCCAAGCATTTTGATCGACAGCCAAGCTAATCAAATGTGCTAAGTGCATCACGCGTGCATTTCTGTATCTGTGTAGGTTGTGCAACCGCCTGCGTGCGACTTGTGGACGAGTGTGGTGTATTTATCAACAACTCTGTGGTTAATGGTTGGCGCGTGTTTTTCAGACGAGATCCCTGTACGCAGGCTCCGACTCTGGCGTTGTACAGTCTCCCACTGCCTTCTGTGAGAAGTACCTGTCCTGTGAGGACTGTGTCCTGACCAGAGACCCCTACTGTGCCTGGGACCCTAAATCCACCGCCTGTGTCAACATCTTTACAATTACTAGCCACAGGTAGCTGACTGGAGGTCTCCTTCTGTGACCATTTCCCTTTGTTCTCTCAGCTGCGCTCTACTCTTCTCTTTCTTTCTTTGTCTCTCTCACATTCATTCTTTTCCTATTCTATCTGCGTTTGTCATGATTATTAGAAGCCTTTTGTGCCTAAATAGCTTATTCACCGCCCTTCCTGTTTGGCCTGTTTTTCGGTCTGCACGCCTACAGTGATGTCTTTTCACCTCTACAGCCTGTCAGTGTGTGAGACACCTGTTGACATACCTGTTTGTTTACTTTACCAGGCACTTAATTCAAAGTCTGAATGGAGATGCTGACAAATGTCCCTCAGGTAGGATGCACCATTTCAACTCACTGTCTGGAAACCCAGCAGGAAGTAGAAGGTTTCCTGGTTTTCCCTAATGTAGAACAAGAGCTTAATTGTATTTTACTAATACAAAGATGTTGAGTGTTTTTGAGAGGCAGTGCATAGTCTTTTCTGAAGGGATATCAATGCAACACATTCTTCTTCAATACACAGGCATCATATTCCTAGTCTATGATAGAATTTAAAGGTGAATTTTACATCAGTGCCGAACCTATGAATATTGTACTTTTGTGAATTATATTTGTAATATTTTACATGGTGAGAAAATACAAACCCCAATGAATTTGATCTGAAGTTGTCTTCCACAGTATATTCAATCAATAATCCGTGGTCATGACATGCTTATCACATGTAGAAGTGTGAAATTGAATACAACAGAATATAGTACTTTGGTTTTCCACTGTTTAGATCTCAGCTGACCATGTTCACCCTTCTCCACAGAGCCAGGCCTGTCTGTCCAGGACTACCAGCACGTAACAGTTAAACCAGGCAGTTCTGCAGAGCTGCCCTGCGTGGTGCGCTCCAACCTGGCCCAGGTGCTCTGGAAGTCCAACGGCTCTGCTCTGACTGAAGCCTCCCGCTTCCACCTGATTGGAGAGATGGGCCTGCTCATCTACAGCGTAGCTCTGGAGGACCAGGGCCTCTACGAGTGCTGGTCCCTGGAGTGGAGCCCAGCTGCAGGGAAAAACTTTAGCCGCATCCAGGCTGGATATGTCCTGTCTCTGGATCTCCCTCCTCAGTTGGGCCATGCCGCCTCCACCCTCATCTCAGGGCTGGGGCGCAGTGGCCCACTGGCTGGTGCCAGCACCACGGAAGGTAACGGTAACATGGTCCGCCCCCCACTAACCTCCGCCCCCGCCCCTCCTAGCACCCCTGCCAGCTCTGACAGCTTTTCCACCTCGCCCGCTCAAACGTCTTCATTGCTAACCCCGCCCCCTAGCAGCACGGTCCACGTGGCCCCTAAGCTCCTCCCCTCCAGCTCCAACGCCCCCCGGCCCGAGACCCGGGACCCGGCCGCCGAGTACCTCCAGCACGACAACACCACTGCCCTCCTGCTCCTCTTCCTCCTCTTCTTCCTCCTCTTCCTGGCGGCCCTGATTTACAACTGTTACATGCAGTTCCTCCCTGCTCCGTGCCTGAGGCTCCGTGCGGCGCTGCTGGGCAACACCAAGAAGCCCCACCAGCCGGAGTACCGGGCCTGTGAGGCGGGCCTCATAGAACAGACCTCCACCTCAGAGAAGCTGGATCTGACGGAGCAACGGCTTCATGTCACCCAGAACGGCAGCAAGCAGAACCAAAACCCGCTCCGAGGGCTCCGGGACACGGGCTATGAGACGGAGCCAGAGTGCGGGAACGGCAGGATCCCGTCGCAGAGTTACGGGGAGGATGACAGCCCTTCCAGCGAGAAACCGTTCGACGTAGACTGTGAATCGCAGCCAATAGAATTTGCAGACGCAGACGAACCCTGCTGCTAACTAGATGTGTGAAGGAGGATCTGGATAGGTACATTTCAGATAGGGTCTTTGTTGTGCTTGGAATTATAGAGTTGTTTCAAGGCTTTTTGTTAGTAGAAGTAATGTTCCTCTGCTTTTTGTTTGGGAAAGTGCAGAACAAAGTCAGACAATCCTGCAAATCTTACTGCAAGAATATTTGGTAAGGCTGTCTCCTAAGTATTTAAGCTTCAAGTTCATTCTATTCGTGATGCACAAAGCTGTAACCACTGCGTCGTTGCCCAGCAAGAAAAGCTATTCTTTTTTTTCCAAATTGGAAACATTATATACCAAATTGGTAAGTTAATGTGATGTTTTCCAAGTTGGAGCCTTATTGCTTATATATATTTTTATTTTGTACAATGCAGGGGAAGCAAATGTTTTGAAGCTCTTTGTACTTTCAGATTTATTTTCTGTAAGTAACTGAGACTGTTGGACGTTGGTCTGCTGAATTCCCAATTCAACCTTCTGGTATGTTCTTTAAAATCTCAGGGAAGGTTTGTTCCGTACATTGTGCTACCTAGCTTTGCTCTTTGATGCCGTAAAACATAGTTTGTGGGGCTCAAACACAGGAAGACGAAATGGGAGATACAAAGACATATAGTGATGAAGGATTCAGGAAGTTTTTTAGTTTTTTTTCACAGTCTTTATTTGTTACTTTAACGAGCATGGGTTAGAACTGGAGAGTTGTTATTATTTTTGAAGTTGGAGGTTTTGCCAATCGCAACTTTCACCTTTTTTGCTCTTTATTCGTTAAATTTAACGAGCATGGGTCAGAACTGGAGAGTTGTTTTTTTAATTTTTGAAGTTGAAGGTTTTGCCAATCGCATCTTTCACCTTTTTCGCTGAGCTGGAAAGTGGCAACATGAAGACTTTCGCAACAGAGATGGGAAATGCTGGAAAATATATGACCACTTTCAGAAGTGCACAACCAATTTCTACAGAGCTGTTGTATTCTAATTTCTCACTGATTGACTTACTTGGCGATACACTGTGACACTGGGCTGTCTCATTGGCCCCTAAAATGACGCAGCGGACATGCATACTAACCCATGTGGATGCTGATGATCTTTCATTCATTTTAATGTGTACAGGAAAGATAACGACGCTCATCTAACCTTTAGAATGAGAGAGGTATCCATCTTTATAATTCTATTTAATGAAGCTTTATGGCGTAGTGTCTTACAAAGGATTATTATTTAAAATTGGTCGGACCTTTTAATTTGAATGTTTCTCATTGTGTGTTTGCGCTGAACCATTTTTGTTTCTGTAGTTAGACCATTGCAAGCACCCTTTCCGTTTCGTCCCTCTGTTACTTGTCAGGTCAGGTTACCCACTTTCTTGGCTGTCTTTCTCCAAGGGAATTTTCTCACACTTGCTCTCCTTCACTCCTTCCCTCTTTTCCCTCCCTCTCTTCCCCCACCACTCCTCCCTCAGCCTCCTCCACTGCTGTTCCCCTCTCTCCTGTTGACACTTCTTCATCATCCCTGTCAGGGAAAAACACTCCTCCCCTCTCTTCTTCCACCACCACCACCACCTCCTCTTCTTCTGATCGTCGGGGGGCCGAGGGTCGGGGTGGTGGGGTGCGGCTGTTGCCACCTTTGCTGAAGGACCAGGCATGGGGAGTCCAGCCCCAGGAGGCCTTCCTGCTCTTCTGTCTGGCCCTGGGTGAGTGGTGCCTGCTGGGATAACCCCTCTGGAGTGGCTCTCACCCAGAAACTCAACCAAACCAGCCGTACCTCTGGAACTTATCCTCTCTCTCTCTCTGTCTCTGTCTCTGTCTCTGTATCTGTCTCGCTCTCTCTGTCTCTGTGCCTTTCAATCACTCGGGTTCACTTTTTCTGATTCTTTCAACTCTCTTACTTTTTCTTTCGGGCTCTGTCCATCTTACTTTCTTTCGTTCTCTGCTCCTTGCATGAGGCCGTATTGCCTTGCTCGACAGACACTCCCCTCCCACCAGCCGCCTTATGTTTGATCCTAACCTGAACTCAGTGTGGAGTTTCAAGTTTGTGCCGTTTGGCTTGAATTGTGGTGTGTTGTTTTGTTAGTCTGTACACCTCGTTGTCTTCAGATCCAATCAACGGTCATTAATGGGTATACAATAAGCAATTTACCTTTGTTTTTTTCATTTACTGAACTTTTCTTTTAGTGATTAGGCTGCTTCATATGGTCTCGGGTACACCTTTTGTAAACTTTGTGTTTCTGGTACCGTATTTGTTAATTGAAATATTTGACCTAAAGCTTGTGATGTGTACATAATTAAAGTTGGATGAATGAAACTAAGCCAGGCTAGAGCCTGTATGGATAATGAAAATGATGTCTTTCTCTGTGGTCATTTTTAGGCACATTGTGTTTTTTTCTTTAGTTTCAGCACTTTTAACTGGAACTTTGTGTCTGTAAAGTGTAAATAATATTTGTATATATGAAAAATACTTTCGAAGAAGATGTACATATATTAGAAGACATGTTGGGCTATTGTTGGTAAGTGAGGTATAAAAAAATAAATGTTCTTTTCTAAATGTTTTAAACACTGGTTTGAGTTTGTTTTTTTACTAAATTGCTAAACTGTTTACACTGCTACAATGCTAGCAAAGAAAAATCTCTGCATGAAGATGCAAGTTCTTAATACTAACGAATAACAAGGTAAGTTTGTCTTGAAAGCCTACTAAAAGTGGGGGGAAACTGAAATGGTCAAATTTTGTTATTTCTCTTTCATCAATAGTTTGTAAAAGTAGAATTACTGAAATGAGAGGCTAATGTTGAGATAATCCCTCAGACACTGCATGTCTGGTAGTGTGAAATGCAATGAAACTAGCAAGCAGATATTAAATAATTCTTTGAGTTTTAAACTAACAGGTAAAAACCAAATTATGGCATGACTACTACAGACAGGCCTTGAATTTCCAGTCACCTACATTGGAGCCAGACTCGGTATAACTACCTTTTAGTAGTATCAAATATTGTACAAATGGAGGCCCAACAATTATCTATGGTCAGATTTACTTTGCAAACTAACCATACAGTCAAAATAAGATTTGACAGCCTTCTCCAATATAGATGGCCTGAAACATGCCCAATCTCTGAGTGCTTCTTAGCGCTATAGCCAGAGCCCCATATGAGGTCTTATGTCCCTCAGGTCCCAGTGACGTCCACATTTACTGGCAGGTGAACGGGCTGAGGCTAGAGACCCCCGCCACAGAATATCGACACCCCCTGGGACAAGGAGAAGCACTTGTAAGCAGCTGGGTCAAGGAGGACTCCCGATTCAAAGACGCTCGCTATCGGTGTATTGCAGAAACCAGGACAGGAAATGACACATCCGAGGTTGACCTCAGTCTTGCCGTTGGAGGTAGGGAGAAACCAGCTCTAGATTTTGGAGGAGTTTTTGTGAATGTCTTTTGATAAAATTATTACACATTTATGTTATGTTTGTAACATTGACGTTATGACTAGTTTACCATGATAAATGTCATATTGCCAGTGGTTGTATTACTGAAGTGGAAAGAGGTACAGTATAACATTGGTAAATATTAATCACCAATCATAATCACATAGATTGATCATGAAGATCTTGTGTCAGTAAAGTACCCTACTGATTGACAGATGAGGAGAGTGTTCCGTCCAGAGATTTGAACCAATGGCGAGGAGCCCTGATGGAACACGAGCAATTGTTAAAGACATGGAAAAAGGCCTGGGTAAGCTGGAATCCACACAGCACTGCAGGGATGTTACGCTACAATTTTAAATATGTCTGACACTGGTGTGTTTTTAGTCTAACAACTAGATGTTTGCAATCTGTTAAACATGCATCCCAGTAAAAGCTATTTATTGTTTAATTCCTCTCATGATATAAGGCACATAATAGCTTACCTGATATGCAACTCGTTATTAATGTGTGCCTGCAATTTGCTTGTCATTCAAAGTCGTTACTTTTTTGTTTTGCATTGTTGAGAACCCTCGCAGAGGTGCAAAGTGTTCTTGTAATCGATACCAAAGAATCAGCAACGGAAAGTCACGTTTAAACAGGGTTCAATAATATTTAGGTCCTTCGCTCTGTACTGTATATAATCTTGTATTCCACTGCTTGCCAGTACAGTTAATTAGTGATTCTTACTTTCACAGTGAAATATTGCCTGTTACTATTTGGCATTTTTTATTGCCTGCTGGTCATGCAGAAAGATGTCCATATATGTATTTTTTTAAGCAAACAGAAAAGAACACTGAGGAGCGTAGGCGGAAGCCCCTCTGTGTATTTGTGCCATCAATCCAGAATCACAGACTATTTATTACATGCTGAAATTAAAATTGCCCAACTGTTGCAGGGTTAACGTTCTGTAGGTGGTGTGACTACATCCCAGTGCATCTCATTCTTGTGTCATACTCGTTCTTCCTGTACAGGAAAGCTGTGATGGTCGTGGAGCTCTGTGAGGGATCAACTGTTTTGTGTCTTAATGACTGGCCAAACAGACCTCAAACCAGGTGGAGTGAATAGGTCCTAAAGGGGGTTTACCATTCACTTGCTGATGTAAAATGAAGTTTCAGTGTCATTGGACATCTGACACAATGTATCCCTGTCTGGTTGTTCTGGTAGCCTTGGACAACTGCTCCACTTGAATGAAGTAGCAAGGAAAATTTGCTGTTCGCACAAAAAGGAACCTCTGTGTTGCCAGTGTTAGCCTTATTATGAACTGGTTGCTTTGTTTTCATTGATTATTGATTTAATTCAGTAAATGCAATACACACTGTCCTGCACAAAGGTAACATTTGACATTTCTCTTGACATGAACTGTAGTTGTTGAATTGTGGTGGTTTGTTTTCAATTGAGAACCTCTGAGACGATACAGAATGCTATATTTTCTGATTCTACTTCCACAAACAGATTGGATTGATTGACTTGTAGTCTGTCTTTTTGTGAACTTTGCACTTTTCCCCATCCAGTTTTTTTTCTAGATTCACCTCACTATCAACTTGATCACACTAAATATTGTTATATTTGATTAAAATGAATGCAGTACGATTAGGAAAATGTTGATGTATTAATTCTTGTTTATATAAACATGAACTCCATGTGAGAATGATATCAAGCTAAAGTTGCAATAATAGGAACTAGGTAAACATGTTGGTGGGGGACTTTCAAGCCTCAAGTCAATTACTGTACTTAACCCATTTCCCATGACAGCACCAGGTAGGATTGTGGCCTAGAGAAGAACTTTTTACAAGAGTTCAGGTGAATTAATACCTAGTTGTTCCTTCACAAATACAGTACTTTGATTCCCCAGTAAATATCTTGTCAGCAATTTATGCCTTTTTTCAGGGTTGACATCGCATATGTATAAAAACCTGGATTTGTAAACATTTGTTTAAAATAGTTTTTTGTTTTTTTCATGTATATCTGTGAAATTATGCACAGTATATACATGACCTGTGTCATGGATAATGACACATCAATCTATAACAGAAACTGGCCTTCCCTCTGACCCTTCCCTCACGTCTGAACAACAGCTCAGGCCAGAACATTCACTAGGATGCCAAATTTGGCCACCACACCTGAGGTCAAGGTTAAGTTCTGTGCTTGTCAGATGAGATGAGGGGAAATGTCTCCCATCTCCATCCCACCTGCCACATTGGATCTGCTAATTGGGGATTGATGTGTGTGCACCCTGCCTCTGAGTGCTGTCTGGAAAATGTTCAGGCAAGGAGCTTCAAAATACTTTGCAAGCCCAACCATGCCAAACTGAATTGTATTCACATTTAATAAATGCTTAAGACAAATTAGTTTGTCTGACTGAAATGTTTTGAGCAATTTTGACTCCTTTTTGGGAAGCATCTCCTTGAAATGTATTATAAAGAATATAAAGAACAGATTGGGTCACATTCAAAATGGCAAAAGTCCTTCACAAATAACTATACAGCTCTTTTTAGCAAATCTTTCTTACTCTCTGTGAATGGTTACATGAAAGCCAATCGCTGCTTTCCTCCTCCACACGACCAGATTCTACAAGCTGCATTATTAAACAGCTCCTGCAGACTCACAGGGCACACGGGCACACGCACACACTCTCTCTCTCTCTCTCTCTCTAATGCTCTCCAGGGGATTTACAGTAACAGCGCACATAAGTGAAGACGACGATTAGGAAGATGCCTTATGAAAGATTATTTTACCAGTCCACAAACACACAGTCCTTGAATCTATTATGTCACATGCTGTGTATTATCAAGTTTATATTTGTTAATTTGTCAAAGGGTATGAGCATAATGGCTCTGAAGCCCTGGTATAACATTTGTTTTCGTGTGACCTCTATGCTGTTCCACTTTTTGTAACTGCTTATCCTTGGGCACCCCCTTGTGATCAAATGAAAAATGGCTGCCATCCGGTAGGCTACTAACAAATCAATTATACATTGAAAAATATTTATTAAAAATATTAGTGAAAAATATATTTATTTCTCATGTCAGAAAGTTGACAGGTTATACAAACGGCTGACACTGAACATCAGAGGCTTATTTGTTTTACAAAGATTGTCATTTTAATCATGGAGGAGAACAAGCATCAACGTCAGACTTCTATATCGTCACACAGCAGTAAATAAATCATTGAGAACTGGGATTTATGAGAAGTGGTGAAACAACATTCCGTTTTACCTTTTGTACAACATTTGAATACAAATAGATACAAAACAATCATCTGCATACGTCATTGTAATGAAAGGACACTTATGCATCATTTTATCTGAGTGATTCACATGGGCAGGTAGACAGGAAGCAAGTCTGGTTCAGCCCTAAATAAATCTACAGATTCTAAGAAAACAGCATTTCATTGGTCCAACAGGTTCATAAAATATGTTAATACTGTGGAATTAAGTTATGTTCAGAACAATGTATATGGCTGTGAGCTCCTTTTGCATACAAAACAATGATTGGTAAACTGAGGACAATAGCTACGATAACTTATGACACAAATGTATTTCAATACTTAATCAAAATAAGACGAAATACCATCTAAGGCACGTTGGTCCTGGTGTACATTTACATTTCTATGAGATCAACCACCTACGAATTTTATGTGCTGCCGAGATATAATGTATCATATTTTTTTATGTCGATATCATATATATTACCATGTCGATATCACATATCTTTTCATGTAGATGTCATATCTTTTCATGTAGATAGGTAAATAAACTGAGCTGTTGCTGAGAAAAATCCAGCTATTGCACAGCAGATCATAACTTTTGGGATAGGCATGTATTCACTGAATACCAAAAACAGTCAGGAAGCAGATGTCAAGTTTGCGTCATTCATTCAGTCATTGCTTGGGCAGAGGTCTTCTGAACAGCAGAATATGGGGCTCTAGCAAAAATGAGACAAGTATGACTTATTTATCAACCATAAAAACCCTGTCAATACAATTTCATAAAAATGGTAGTGTCCGTAAAAGGCAATGGGTAGTGTAACCGACAATGTATTTGTAAATGTATGCTTACCAGGTTCATGTATCATGTAGTGAATCCAGCCAAGGGACTGCTGAACCCCAAGTCTTCTCCACTCATCTTCTGACATGAGGTGAGACTTGGGCACCTGCTTGACTAGCTCCCGCGGCAGGACGACATGTCTGATGAAAATCGACCGACACTGGTAAAAGGTATGGGAGGGGCAATGCTGTTGTATAATACAACTGCAACTAACTGAACACAATCCGTTAACTTCATAATCACACATAAACGTTCAGAAAGACAGATCTCGTCAATTTAATTTATCAAAGCTAGCCACCTAGCCTTGGGCTAACGATTAGTTATAATTTTTTAAAAGATGTAAACAGGACTGCAAAAACGAATTTAGTTAAATCAGAAATCAGCACAAGAGTGAAGTTCAGATTCATGTCAACGACTTTAGTTATGGTAACTAAGTTAGCCATGTTCCTTTAAAATGTGAACCTTGGTGATCCGGTTATACAAGTAATGTTACACATAATAACATACACGTGGAAAAGAATCAAATTAATCGAAGACTCCATGACAACTACGGATGTGTAGGCTAACGTTAAATAAGGTTCTAGCGTTAGCAAAAATCTGCAAAGCTAACATGAGCTAAAGGATAAAATGCTATTCGTTCAAGTTACCTGTATTCATAGTGGTCGTCAGTATATTTGTCGGAGTAGTAGATTTGTTTGTGGGCCATGTTATCAAATGTAACTTGTTTGTACCCTTTGACAGCTTTAGCTTAATTGTTCACAGTAATTCTGAACGATACTCAACACGTTTACCACTAGCAAGCTAAAAGTTTACCAATTCAATTTCGAACCAATGAATGTTAAGCCTTCCAACGTCTCTGATTGGAGCATAGATATCTCTATGGATTGGAGGACTAAGTCATGTGATCAGAATGTTACATTTAAGAAGGGTTCAAAGTTTGTTCGAAGGAATTCAGGATGTTTTTTTGCTTCTTTCTGATGAGCTAAAATGTGTTTAGCATCCGATCTTTATGAAATATATTAAGGGTAGGCTACTTTTCGGACTTTCATTTATACCCGAAAGAACCCTCAGTAGTACAGTAAAATTATGTAATATATTTCAATAACGAGCATAAGTATTATTAAGTACAATTCACTACTTTCTATGAACACATTTGTAAACACTTGAGTAGGCTGACTGTGAAAAACGTTCGTCCGTCTATGAATTGACATTACAAGACTATTCGCCATCACTTTGTGTAATAAGAATAAGAATAATACAGCGCATAACGAAATAGTGGTAGTGAATTATAATTGGGATTGTGATTGGTATAGATCACCAAGGGTTGATCAATTATAATGTTTCTTTTTCCAGCCAAAATAAGCAAAAACCTCCTACTACCATAGAATGTTATTGTTTTAATGTTGTTGCTGAATGCTGACTTGCTAGTTAGTTGTACATATGATGTGAGCGTTGCAATAACATTATAATAACACAACCCACACGAGTAACAAGCAATGTTATTGAGCAAGCTAACCTTCATTGAAGAATGTTTTGGCATCTACCCTCATGTAGCAAAAGTACCTATGATAACTATGACAATACTGGCAACCAACAAATGGCTGAGCACAGACACGAATAATGGGAGGAGTGGGTAGGCTGAAACATTACATATAGCACCCCAGAAGGTCAGGGATGAGGTTAGGGTTAAACACAGCTTTTTTTAAGCATTGCCTGTACTCCTTGATATCAAATTTAATATGAGTTAATTTGTTTCCTGGCATTTCATTATGTTTGTTGTGGCTATACTTTAAGAATCCTTGCTTTTTTTCATTTACCAGGATGCGAGATGGAGAGCCTAGATTGATAGTTGTGTTTCTTTTATGGTTTATTGACTTAGTTTGTAGGATGAGTTGACAGCTCGATTAAATGTTGTTTTGTGCGTCCTATTGCCTAGACTAAAATTGTATTTTATGTGCACTTTACACATGCCAGTCAAGGAGCCCACTTGCAAGCCTTTAGGACACCTTCTTTTGTGTTTTAGTTGAATCAAATAATTCTGCACTTAAATAAGCAAGGTAAGGTTGTCAAGGGACACACCCATGCACGTTGCTGTTTAAGCCCAATAACATAGTAAGCAAAGCCTATGTTATGCTTTCTGCTTCTACGAGTAAGTTGGCTCTCCCTACTCAGACAAGACCGAGACTGTAGCCCTTGGACCAGCTCGAAAAATCTATGATGCAGTCAATCGCATGATGCATTCCTTGGTGATAAATCAACCACTAGTGCTGACCCTTCAGACTGTTGTTTTTTGGCCCGGGCAGCCATTTTGATCATGTATTATTATTTCATGGTAGGTATACTTCAGGTTGAATAAAAAGTGATTTTTTTTTATGTTTGTTTGAAAAGCTAAGAAACATATTGAGTCATTAATACCAACAACACTTTGTTGACGCTCCCTTCAATACAGTATAGCTTTAACCATAGGTGTACCTTTTGCAATTAGAATAAGCAATTCCCATTCTGCTTCATATAAATTATACATGTTTCCTCCTGCCATCGGTTTTATGGCACACCTGACACTGGTAAAATCATGTGTACAGCGGCATGCTTCTATGAAACATCAGTCTCACGCTCACACACAGAAAGCCAAGAAGGCATGGCATTTGCTGGAGCTGAGCTGTCAATCTCTTTAGCCAGCCCCCTCACCCCATTCTTGTTGCTATGCTGTCTTTGAAACTATGGTTACGATAAAGGTGCCTTTAGGGAACTATCTTCCTGTGTGCGGACTTAAATTTTTTTTTTGTGGCCAATCATTGTAGGATCAGACAGATTGTGTTTGCAGCTTCCTTGACAAGCAACAGGGAAATATTTAACACTAAATTAGTCTGCAATAAAATGAAATCAGTGTTAAACTCCCTTAATTATGTTGCAATATTTTTGGGTGAGCTACCTGTAGTAATCATACAATATAATGTAGAATATGAAACAATAGTTATTATCTATAGGGGGTTTTCACACTATCTTTTGCACTATTCTGTTCAAAACCCGTCTGCTTCCTAAAAACATACAAACACACACATTACCTGAAACCCGTTTCACTTCCGCTTGGCTTCTTAATGAGCCTCTCAAAGAGGCAGATCCAGACCCCCAACAGTCACGACTATGGAGATGATCTCTCAAGGCTCTTGGTGGTATTGTCCACAGGAAATGCTTACTTCACTCTCTCTCACTCTCTTTCTCTCTCTCTCTACCTCTCTCTTTTTGCTTTTCTCTATTTTTCTCTCTTTCTCTCCCTCACTTTCTTTCTGTTTGCGATGACACATTTCATTAACTGATGTTTGAACTTACCCTTCTGTTTTCAATTACAGATTAATTTCACCAGAATATTTATAAAGCATTACAAATGTATTATATTATAATTATTATATTTACAGTATGTCACTACATTATATATGTATGTATTGAAGTAAATTGCCCATGCAACATTTAAAACCTAAAGAAGGAATATTATTTAGTCAAAGTTTTTCAACTTGAGAAATTAAGATGGTAAGTGTTTTGCAAAATGGATTAAATGAGGTATCATTTATAATGTGGAGAGGATAAGCACATTCCAATCACTGTGTATTGGCAGGTTCCGTTTGCCTTATTAAATGAATGTGTAAGTGACCACCATTTATATGAATGTGGAAATATTATATTAATGAAAGATAATGAAATTATGTATGTAGTACGTTTTTCATCTTCATTGACATAGCTGGATATATTTTTATTCTTGTTCTCCATTTTGTTCTCGAATTAAACTATATTATTAGATACACTTGTTTTGGATTGTTTAGTTTGTAATTATTGTGACTCTTAAGAGAACTGAACAAAATTTGCACCTGCATTTGGAATGGTCTGTTCCACTATTCTGCAAGCCTTCCTTGAATGAGTCATCCAGCTCGTTTCTTATTGGATAAGACCATTCCATCCCTAGGGATTGCCTTGCAGAGGCAGAAAGGCCTGGCCTCCATTCACAGAAACATTGATGTGCCAGACCGCTATTTCATTCACATAAAAGACCAAATTTTATTTGCCGTCATCGTCTTCTGCTGTCCTTTTTTCCTTTCTTCATTTTTTTCATCTCAGCCTGATTTACAAGACAAAGAGAGAAGGGGTAGCTCGCTTTTCATCCTTCCCTTTGTATTTGCCTTTGTTTCTGAAAGGGAGAAAGCAGGCAGACGTGCTTTCCTTTTTTTTTTTCTCTATTTGCCAAGCAGGAAGGAGAGATGTTGGGAGGGACTGCAGTGCGAAATCTGCAGCAGCAGGATGAGAGAGGATGCTGCTTATGAATGAGTGTCAGTCGCTCTGTTTTGCACAGACGCTCCTGAGGACATTTTACATGAATGGTTTCTGCCTTCATGTTCACTGCTGCTAAAGGGGAGAAGATGCCTTGTTGCTTTTAAGGGAACTGTTGGACTGACTGTCTTTTTATTTGGGTTCTGTTATTGTTATTTTGTGGCTCTATTGACTCACCTGCTAGTCTGAGACACATGTCGCTAACATTAATACTTTATTTTATTGAGTTGTTAAATGATTGAGATCAAATTTAGGTAGTTAATTGAAAATTGCTGGCCATTTTATAACAGGCTTTGTGACTACATGGTCTTTATTGCAAGGGTTTAGTGTTATGTGTGGTTCATTGGTTCATTATGTAGATAGAAATGGTGATGATACATTTTGAACAAATGGACTAGAACTGTTGTTGTTTTGGTTTGATTATTTAGCATTAGACAGATAAAGCAATTTTGTTTTTTGAGAAATTAGAGGTATGAGCTCAAAGGCCATATATAGGTTTTATGTACGTTTTTATAATTGATATTTGTACTTTTCCTGAATATTTTTCAGTAATTCCATAAGGAAAATATGGATCTTATATCATATTTATCTGTCAAAACTGCTAGATTGTAATCGTAATTGTTTTTATTTGTTATTCTTTAACGGTGATTAATTAATTCAGGTCTTACAAATGATAGTGATCGGCATCTTTTGTTCACACATATTACACTAAAGACGGAAAGAACAGCCAGTTATAAATCAATCAGCATGACAGTTTATTTATCAAGCTATATCAAAGTTTTTTTCCAAATTCTGGCCAACATGGACAAATGAATCAAAACTAAAAAGCATTCCTGCAGTGAAAAGGAAATATCAGTCTGGAAAATGTTGAGAATTGATTGGTCCTAGTGTGCTGTGAGTGGGAGGATTTTTTTTCTCTCTCTCTCTGCAACAGGAAGTGATTTGCTGTGTTGAGCGAGCCTTTTGTTGAGAAGGTTTTCTCAGATCTGTGAGTCATGTTCTAGCTGGCAGCCGGCAGGCAGGCAGGCAACAGTCAGTAGCGAGAACGTTTGTTCGCTCTTCGCCTGCGATATCCACCATCATCATCGCCCAGATTGGAACCCTTTTATTGCCGTTTTTGTGGATCGTGAACTGAAAATCATCCCTGGGATACAAAGAGAAATCATCACAACCATCATCATCATCTTCATCATCTTCTTCTTTATCACCACCACACTGGCAGTAGCTTCTGGAAACCTGGCTAATTCTGTAACTCGTTATCCTCCTCTCCCTCTTACATGCTCTGTTCCCATGGACTGTGTTTTTCTTTTCTGTCGCCTGCTGTCTGACGGATCGTATCACGGCATGAGCCTTGGATGCTCCTAGAAGCAGCCTGGGCTACAACGGTGGTGGCTCCACGCAGCAGCAGCAGCAGCGGCAGCCGCCAGCAGCTCCGCCAGACCCCCTTGTAAGCTCCTCCTCAGCTCAGAAAATTACGGTCGCGTGGCCTGTGATTGCTACCAGTCGTTTTGCCTCGGCTGCCTCTGCCTCTACTGCTGCTATGTTAAAGGACAGGCTAATCAGCTGTGCCCGGCCCTGTCTGCCTGCTTTGTGAGCGAGAGGAGGCAGGTCTGTTTTGTCGGTCGGCCACTCGGTGGGAAAGGGAAAGCGAGAGAGAGAGAGAGAAGGAGAGAGAGAGTTGGGGTATGCTTCACCGTACCAAATACAACCGCTTCAGGAATGAGTCTGTGACGTCTGTCGATGAGCTGATCCACGGCCTGTCCATGAACCCCAAGGCCTCGGCTGCCGCCAGCGCTGCCAGCGAGACGCCTTACGCGGCCGACGTCCAGCACCACCACCCCCCATCCTCCTCCTCCTCCGCTGCCACCACCGCCACCACCACCACCACCAGCACCGGCCATATCGCCGGCTCCACCCCCCAGGCCCCCGACCACCACCACCACTCAGAGGATGGCTCCACCACCCTCTGCACCCTCATCAACAAGGTGTCCAACCTGAAGTTCACTAACTCGGCCGGCAGTCTGCTGGGCATCAAGGGCCTGCCCTCGGCTGTCAAAGACCTGGCTGCGGCCAAGCTGCAGGGTGGGGGTGGTGGTGGTGGGGGGTCTTCTGGCGGCGGGTCTGGTGGCGCTGGCGGCTCTGGAGTGTCAGCGAACGCGACAGCGGCGTCAGGCTCCGGATCGCAGTGCAGCGCAGCCTCCCTACACCCCCACCACCACGACCATCACCACCACCACCACCACCACCACGGCCCCCCCTGCTCTCATCACCCAGACACGGCAGCAGCCCTCAGCAGCGGAGGCAACATGAACAAGAAAGGGAGGCAGGAGGAACTCCAGCAGCCGGCAGGGGAGGACTGGAACCCGGGAGGAGGAGGAGGAGGTGGTGGGGGTAGTGGACCGGTAAACAAACCTTTTCGAGGATGGCTGCACTCGTCAGAGAAGATCTCTGGTCCAGGAGTAACGTACATTGTTAAGGTTGGTAGTCTATGTTCTATTTAGCGTCTGGGCGTACGCCTGTCTAAGTGATATCCCTCTCTCTGCTGCCATGGTCTTGAGGTTGGGGGGTCAGCTTTCTGTTTTTGTCACCGTGCCGCCGCTCGTGTTTTTATACCTTTCCGTTACTATCCTCCCATTCTCTGTTTCCCCTCAATGACAGAGCGGAGTAAGAGACACCATATAGCCCACACGGCATTCCGTGTGCCCTTGTGTTGGTGTGAGCGCACGAGGCATTCAGGCAGGCTTAGGTAGAGTGCGGAGCAGCTACCATAAAATAGACATTAAATAATTCAGGAAATGGAGAAGGTCACTATAGGAAACAGCAACGGAGGGGAGGGGGGTGGGGGGGGGGCAAGCCATTGACCATGCGCCGGATGAGGTTTGAATTCAGTTCTATTCTTTAGCTCTATAAAACACCTTGTAAAAAAAAAAGCTCCCCTCCTTGCTTTGTCAGAGGTTGGCTATGTAGATGCTTTCGAGTCACTCGCCGTGCAAGTGTCTTTTGCAATGTAGTGGGTGTTTTTCTACACATTCATCACATGTCTTTAAGGTGCAACGCTAAAACAGGGAAATAGCAGTTTCACATGCAATACAATGCTGCCCTCGATCGTCCTCGAGGATATGTGAATGAATCATAACACCAATTACAGTATATCTAATCACTACCCATTAACATTCTTCGTGTAGCCTATGGCATATGCAGCATCTACCAATGTCACATGTACACAATGAGTCACTAGAATAGGTACAGAGGTGTGGTTGACTGGAACATTGAACCTTCCTCAATTAAATAAATAGTGAAAAAAGGGGGCCTGTGGCTACCCACTGAACATTATACTTTGAGTAATATATTTTCTCGTATTGCATTGTATGTAAATTGTACATTTAACCATTTAGGTATTTAGAAGCAGAACAATAGAAGGGTATTATTGTGTGTGTGTAGGTGACAAGACTCGTATGTGTTGTTCACTATAGCCAGCACAATGACACAATTACAGCAGCAATGAAGGGGAACTGGGGCATGTGGAGGCCCAGCTCAACGTGTCAGTGTTTGGGGCGTTATTCCATTAACAGTTTGGCATCAAAGCACATTGTGCTCGTTCAGGCGTTTGGACACGGGCAGTCGATAAGAGTCCAAAGTGGCCACACATCGAGGAAAAGAGAGGGGGAAATAGGTCTGGCTTCTCATCCTTCTCCCGTCACTGACACACACACATACACACACACACACACACACACACACACACACACACACACACACACACACACACAAACAAACAAACAAACAAACACACACTCATGTCACTGTAAGCATTGAGTTCAATGTTCAATTTATGCCCACTGTGCACACAAATTAGTGACACGTGCTTGCCCTCCCTGAACCCTACCCCCTCTGGCTACACATCCCATTACTATAGGAGGACACTGATTGATGGTGACAGTGCACCACCGTCCCTCACACACACACACACACACACACACACACACACACACACACACACACACACACACACACAC